>LQRL01003419.1:0-12106 GCA_001703475.1 Hydroides elegans
ATTATTATTTTTATTATTACTATTATTATTATTATTTCAGGTGATGATTCCCTGAATGAGGCAACTATTATTTCCCTCCCAAAGGAAGCATTTTGACATACAGGTAATCAATTCAAATTCTAATTAGTTTAGATGAACTGATAAGATATCTAAAAATCAAAGTGACAAGTAAATAAAAGATAACGATTTTGTATATAAGATTCGAGAAAATTCTTTCTTCCTCACTTCTAAATTTTTAAGAAACTCAAACCATGGATATGTGTGATACTAACAAGGGAATGAAAATGAAGATTTCTTTAACAACGGAAATCAAACAAGAGAAGGAACTCACTATACTATTTAACCGTTTGAGAAAAATTAACATGCAGGATAGGAAAAAACGAGAAATTAAAAGATGCATTCCTAAAAGGAAGAAAGATAAAGTTAGAAAAACTATTTTTGCAACCGAGACGAAATTGCAAAGTAATCTGTCAATAAATTTGACGAATCTTTCAGTGGCTGTTGTAGGGAATGCTATGAATGTGGTTTTAACGAATAAAATTACAGGCGTTGATCTCACTTTTCCAGCCTACAGATGGAGGAAATTTAGCGATGACAAAGAGAAACGTACTACTCAACTAGAGGAAGGACAGAAGGTGGAGCGAGAACATATCGGTGGGGGATTGTACAGCGAAGTGAATGGATGTGAGTTTTATTGTTATTCTTATTTCATTTACTTTAAAAATTACTTTGTTAATGTTTAAAGATATATGTTTTTGTAGATTTGATTTCTAAGGTGATATATAAATATTGGGAAATATGAAACTCACGTGAGTCGCAATAATATTTTACAATCAAATGTTGATAAATGTAATATGATTTGACTGTATATTCATCTTGCTTTCTATTTTTTCTTTATTTCAAGCTCTGGAGTTATACTTTTGGAAGGCTAAGAAGACGGGTGAGGAGACAGATGGAGATATCGATGAGAATGCAGAAAGAGAACTAGAAAAGACTGCGCATGGGATTGTTATTACAAAAGCGGATTTTACAGAACTTGCACACGCGATGACTTTTCTCGATAATATTTCCAACGATATCCGATGCGCCCCATATTGCTTCGAAGAACACCTCAATCAGATGGGATATTTGAGTTGTGTAGAATGCAATCCACATACTGCATCATCTTTCAAATTTTAACACTTGGTGAATCATTTCTACAATTCGGATATATTTTATCACTCATATCAATGGAATATGCTTTCTCAACAAATTAAATCCTGTAAGTTTTATATTTGAGTAAAATGTGAGTTTTTCGTTTAAAAGTAAAAGAATTAAAATATAAATAAATGAAATAACTAGTATTCATTAAATTCTATTATATATATATAGTCATATATTTTTCAGTTTGTTACCTTACATATTTTGATTTAGAATAAATGAACTTATGATCATGTCATTGTCAATGAAAGATAAGATGTCGCAATTACTATAAATAAAGACGAGGATATTACATTTTTTCATTTATGTTTTTTCCTACAAACTGTTAACATGTTCCCTTTCGAAACTCCTACTACGATTTCACTATCAGGTATCTCTGGGGCTGGTAAAACGTATTGGGTTAGACGATTATTACAAAATATAGATTCGATGTTCAATCCACGCCCACAAAAAGTATTATATGCGTATAATGTATGGCAAGATATGTTTTCCGAAATGGAAAATGAACATGATTTTATTCAATTTATTGAGGGAATTCCTACAGAAAATGATTTAGAAAATTTACTTAATAATGAACCACAGTGTCTAATTCTTGACGATATGATGTTAGAATGTGTCAATAATCAACGTATTGAGAAATTATTCACACAAGGGAGTCATCATAGAAATTTAACAATCTTATTTCTGAATCAGAACACTTTCTGTCAAGGGAAAAACGCGAGAAATATAAGTTTAAATACACACCACATGATTCTATTTAAAAATCCACGTGACACACAACAAATCAAAACACTTGGAAGGCAATTGGGTTTAGGAAAATGTCTTGAAGAAGCTTATGCAGATGCATTGAGCGAGAAATATGGTTACTTGTGTATAGATATGAGTCCACATAGTGAGGATTTGTATAGATTACGCACAAAGATTTTCCCAAACGAAGATTGTGTCATATACACGAAAAAACTATAAACAATGTGAATCATTTGAATTCTTATCACTTCGTTCTTGAACATTGAACTGTAAACATGTCACATAATGTTCATTTATCAAATCATTTTCTTCATCTTCTGTTAACCACTTCACGATTGCAAGCATTATCTTTAATTCTAAGCGCAACTGATGAGCAAATAAATGCACTTATTGAAATTGCATATAACCTTCTTTCTCTCCCACTAGATGAGGGTGAAAAAAGACTTATAAATAAAAGACGAACCTTTCTTAACAAACTCACGAAAAAAAATCTTTCAAGGCAAAATAAGAAACAACTTATTTTTCAACATAGGAATATTTTATTAAAAACACTCTTATATTTCAAAGACAAACTCATTCAATTATTAGAATGAAAAACACACAAAAAATGATATTAATCCCACATGAAAAGTACGAGCGAATGCGACAACAAAACATAAGAAAGGAAGAAGAAATCGATTCCAAATCAAAAGACCAACAAGTAAATGAAAAAGATATATCGAATTTTACACTCGAAGATAAAGAAAAGACAAGTGAATTACCAACCAATACTACAGAAAAGCAAGATAATTTAACTAAAGAATCAAACTCTACTCCCCAATCCCCTATTTTAAATGATAAGATAGAAGAAAAAAAGATAAAGAAAAAGCGAAAACGCTTTCCACCTCCAGGTATTCCTTATGAAGTGAGAGAAAAGAAACAAAAACTTGATTGGAAGGATCTTTGGGTAAAACATTAATATGTTGACAAAAGAAAAGGAACAATATTTAAACAATATTTATTACTCTCCCTCTTCAAGTGGATCATTTTATGGTGTAGAAAAGTTATATGACACTGTTAAAGAAAGTGATTTGAATATAACCAAACGAGAAATTGAATATTGGTTATCCAAACAAACAATTTATACACAAAATAAACCTGTTATTAGAAAATTCAAACGCCAAAAAGTAATTGCTCCTTTTATAGATTATCAATACGATGCTGATGTCGGTTATATGGATTCTTTCCCAGATAAAAATAAAGGATACAAATATTTTTTATTAATCATAGATCTCATGAGTCGATTCGTATGGACTGTTCCTCTTAAATCACTTAAGGGAAAAGAAATTTTACAATCTTTCAAACTAATATTCGAAAACAATAGAAAACCTTTAAAACTGAGGACAGATAAGGGTGTAGAGTTTGTGAATAAGTTTGTCAAAACGTATTTAAAAAAGGAGAATATACATCATTTTGTAACTCAAAATGAGGTTAAAGCTAACTATGCTGAACGTGCTATAAAAACAATAAGGGGTCGTTTAACAAAATACATTAAAAGTAAGAAAACTAAAGTATGGTTAGATGAATTAGAAAATATAACAAATAGTTATAACAATACAAGACATAGATCAATAGGTAAAGCTCCAAGTGAAGTTTCTAAATCGGATGAATATGATATTTGGGAGAAGAATTATGCTCCTAAAACTAGTGAATATTATAAATCTCAAATCAAATCTATTATGAAAACTAATAATGGAACTTTTAGATATGCAATAGGAGATGTGGTTAAAATTTCAAATCTACGAAAAGTTTTTGATAAAGAATACAACTCAAGATGGACTAGAGAAACATTTCGTATAGTAAATAGAAAAAATAAACAAGGAATCGATATATATTATTTAAAAGATGAATTAGGTGAAATGATTGAAGGAAGTTTTTATTCAAATGAACTGCAAAAGGTAGTGGTTAATGAGGATGAAGAATATGAAATCGAAAAAATAATTCGAAAGCGAAAAAGGAATAATATTAAGGAGATACTTGTTAAGTGGCAAGGCCTACCCAGTAAATTCAATAGCTGGATTAGTGAGGAGAGTGTACATAAATATGAGGATAGAGAATGAATCACTACATTCGCTATAAAAATGACAACGTGTGAACATTACCTATATGTTTCTTCAAAAGATTCGAGTAATATTTATCCGAACAATAATGCATATGATTTTTGGATCGAATTTCCGCATACATTTTCATTACCCGGTGTTTGGGAAATCGCAGTGTTAGAGTTATATTTCTCTACCCCCAACCCACATGATGTTTGTTTACTATGTGATGCTTGCGATGTTTCATACATTAACAATTCATATCGCCCAGTTTTGCGATATATTCATTCAAACACTTCTCATATAATTTTCAACCATCCGATTTATGTTAAAGTATCACGTGATAAACTAGAACGATTACATTTTTATATCTTGCGAGGTGAAGGGTCTCCATTATCATTCTCTAGTGAAACGTTGAAGTGTACACTTCACTTGCGAAAAATTAAATAATGGCTTATATCCCGCATGTTGAAAATGTTGATAAGTGGAAAAACTACTTCTCATCCAATAGCAGTGGAGATAGAGTTAAGACTTTTTATTTAGTGAAAGAAGCAAAGAGTCAGCCAATGGAAAGTAATATAACAACAGTTTCTCCTGTTGAAAGTGAGGTTGAGCGTGCGAAGGCTGAACTCAAGGAGGAGCGAAGAGTTACAAAAGCTGGAGTGAAACGACATCTCTCACAGTTATCACATAACTTAACTGAAGTTAAAGCTAAAAAGAGGAGATAATGGCATTTCGTTTTCATAATGCGAGTGAAGGGTTTCAATCAAGTTTGCAGTTATTTCAAGTTCCTCCTGTTGAAACAGCAACTGAAAAGATCGAATTCATTGAATATAGACCAGTTGGACAGTTATCACGTGGTAGTCCTATTGAATTCAACATCAGTGGAGCTGGACAAGATTATATTAGTTTAAAAGATACACGACTCTATATTAAAGCCCGAATATTGAAAGAAAGTGGTGCTGATTTTGTTCCTGTTACAGACCTTGAGAGTGTCGCTTTTGTCAACCTTCCACTACAAAGTATTTGGAGGAGTGTTGAAGTTACTCTTCAACAACAAGTGATTTCACCTGATGTTAGTACTTCATACGCATATAAAGCAATATGCGATGTCTTGCTTGCAAATGATATAGGAGCTAAACAAACACAATTACAGAGCCAGTTATATTACAAAGACTCGGCTGGATATATGGACGAAACCGATGTCGAAAGTGGAGCTAATATTGGACTTACACAACGTTGGTCACATACAAAAGATGGAACCGCAGTGTGTATGGAAGGACCAATATATTGTGATATTCTACAGCAGGATAGGTTATTATTGAATGGAGTAGAAGTCGGTATAAAATTTCATCCAGCTAGTGCGAGATTTGTATTGATGTCGAATTCTGAATTAGTTAATTATCATGTTGATATTGTTGATGCTGTTTTAAAAGTGTGTAAAGTAAAAACAAGTTCGGGTATATTGGTTGGACATGATATAATGCTTCAAAAACAACCAGCAATTTATCCATTTATGAGAAGTGAAATCAAAACATTTAGTATTGCTTCAGGGTTATATAACTTTAGTTGTGATGACTTATTTTTATCCAGAGTCCCCTCTCAAATGTTGGTAATGTTAACATCTGCTGAAGGGTTTAGTGGATCATATAGACGTAATCCTTTTAATTTCTCGAATTACAACCTTAATTATTTGTGTTTTGAAGTTGATGGAAACCCCATACCTCATGCAGCATTGCAACCTAATTATGACAATGGAAATTATGTTAGTAGTTTTTTAAGTTTGTTCACAGGGAATGATAAGTATGGTAAAGATGAAGGCATAATGATATCTCGTCAAGATTTCCCATTGGGTTATACAATGTATTTACTGGATATTGATGGAAAACGTTCGACGGACTATGTAAATTTAGTTAAACACGGTCACACACGATTATCTATTCGTTTTTCACAATCTCTTCCTGAACCAGTAACAGTTATCGTATATGCAAAGTTTCCAGCTACGCTTCAGATTGATAAGAGTAGAAGAGTGATAATTTGAAAATGAATAGTTTGATGATACATAACATTTGTGTAGATGATGAAAATATTTCTCGATATTATAAAGGTATATACGCTCGTAATGAATTGTGTTTTATAGAACTTGAGCAACCTGCACTATATATTGTGAATACCGCACACGCGTTTGAAAGTTATGGACATTGGATAGTAATATTTGTAACTGACGATGGTGTTATTGAATACTTTGACTCGTTAGGAAAAAGATTGTATAGTAGACATAAGAATTTTAAAAATTTCATTCTATCTAAGAATAAAACATATCGTGAAAGTATGGTTAGGATTCAATCGCAAACATCATCAACTTGTGGTTTGTTTTGTTTATATTACTGTTATTTTCGTGTTAGGAAGTTTTCCTTATCATATATTCTAAATCATTTTTCAAAATCATGCTACTGTAAAAATGAGAATCATGTTAGAATATTCTGTACATATGTTATGAATGTTGTGATTGATAAGTCTGTATCTTTTGATTATAAACAAAATAAATAAATAAAAATGATTTAAACAAATGTTTTTGTTTTGATATTCTCACTTTATTGTTTGATAGATGACATATAACAAACATCTCAAGTAAAAGCGAAAACACAAATATATCATCTTATCCAATATCTTTATCTTTCTTTCTTCCACATGGTTTTAATGTTATATCCAAAGGAATAGTACTTACTCCATCATCTAAAACTTGTCTCTTTATATAAATATAATTTAACGCGACTTTCTGCTGTTCGTAAGAATATATAGTATTATTGTGTGCTCTCATACCAATATTGACATTCTCTATCTTATTCTTATTCGTTAATATGCTACAAAACTTATCAACTGGATCTTTAAATAAGTGAATATTGACACCTTTACAACATAACTTATGCGTATCTCCTTTCTCTATTACGTAGCACTTCGAATTTAAACAAATCATCTTTTCCCCTCCATTAAACTCTAATTTCATCAATCCCGGAGTTCTTTTATCTAAATTTTTATGCTTATCACAACACTGACGCACAAACCAAATGTCTTCACCATCGGGAATATACTCACTATCGTTACAATTGTTATATATATACTTTCGATATTTAGTTAACATTTCCGGGCGAATTGATTCTTCTAACGTATTTTCTGATAGACAAAAATAAGCACTGTCAGTATCTGACTCCAGCATTGAAAATGAATCCCTCTTTAGATATTTATCCAAACAGTTATAATAGAATCTAAGCATGTGTAACTTTGCGAGTTGAAGAATTGTGAAACCTAATTGAATCGGAAGATCTAATCTTACATTTTTCTTACTTTTTTCAATTTCAAAATAATTGTCATAACACTCTGTATAGTTATAAAATAAAGGATCATTAACATGATGACTCGCATTCTTCACACCATCAGCGTAGACGACTTTCTTGTGTTTTCGCTTATCCATGATTAGACTCCCATAACCGCTGTTACCTAAATGAGAGAAAACAGAAGGAAAACACGAATTAGATAAGATAAGTTTAGATGAAATATAAAATATTCAGTTATGAATTACAATGCGAAACAATACGAAATTACAATGAAAAAATACACCATTTCTGAATATATTTCATCAAGAGAGTTACTAATTCTATGTTATAAATTTTATTCATTTCATATTAAATTGATCAATCAATGTGAGTAATCTTGATGAATTGTTTCAACTCACCGATCAATTTCATGGTCGCTGCAATAACCTCTGCATCGGTAGTGGAGTCACGATCACCAGCCCTCCGCGCATCAGTCACTTGTTCCATGAAGTTTTTGAATGGACGTGCCTGCGGGTACTCGACAGCCTTTTAACATATAAATAAGAAATTAAATTAAGATGTATGATTATACTACAGTGAATAATAGTAAGTAAATAAATATTATAAGATGTAAACACTTATTCTTACGAACCAGTCTGATATAAGAATACTTTGAGATGTTAATTTAAAATATTAATGCTAATCAAGAAGAGTTTATTCAGAAAAGGAGATAGGAAGGGTGTGATAAGAGTTAGGGTTAGAGGGAGAGAGAGAGAGAGAGAGGAGTAGGGTAAGGGGTTAGGGATAGAGATGGTTGGGTGTGTTATTATCTATACCTGATATACTTTAGTAACCAGCATATCCAGATCTTTCATGTAATATTGCAGAAGTTCGGAAGCGAGTAGAATTTTTTCAGCGCGGAGACCCGCAACAAGTGTTCGGCGAGGTGGGAATGGTTTTCCTTGTGTTTTAAGAATATGGTCTTTCATATGTTGACCAATATCCTCAAAATTCACCTCAACATTGCAAAAGATTGGTGCCATTTCAGCGAAATATTCTTTTGGGGGAAGGTGTCTTTCCCGACCTTCAGGCCATGTATCAGGAATTGAAATATCGCATTCAACAAAACCAAAGAATTGTCCGCTTTTAACAGCTTTCAAAATTTGACTCTCACTTACAGTGTTTGAGTGTGTTCTATAAAAAGTCGGTTTACGAGAAGATATAAATGAGCTTAATTCTTTATCAGTCTTACACTGTGACTTAAATTCGCATTCATATATCTCTCTCACGTTATAACCCAAACTTTTAAAAAATTCAGTACGTTTTTTCGTACGTTTTTGTAGAATAGTTTTTCTTTCATGCCATTGCTTACTTTTGACATTTTTTGTCATATCACAATCATGTCCATGGTAATAACAACCATGGTATTCAAAAATTGTGTTAGTTTTAGCTTCAAAACCATCTACATAGAAAGACCCTATTTTAATTTCTTTACTATTATTTAACCTATGTATGATGCTTTTCCCCTCACGTTCCTGCAACCAATCCATCCAATTATACATGGAATCAAAACGCTCTCTTTTCTGAGCTTGGAAATCCCCGTTTTCCTTTTTTATATATCTCACACCAGCACCTATTGGGAGATTCCCTCCTAATTGCATGAGATACAATGCATTCGCATCATATCCCATTATATTTTTGGTTTTCTTGTCACTATGGGGACGTATAGGATGTCCGATTTCCTGATAGCGAGAGAATATTATACTAGGACCACCAACTAAGTTATCACAAATTGTATAATATAAATCTGAATCACGTTTACCAAATGTTGCGAAATTAAAATTCTGTTCCCGCGCACATTTGAAAAGTAAGTGACGACTTATTCCAGGAACAGACTGTGTGGTTTTAAAAACATCGACTCGCTTGCTTTTATAAAAATCGAGAAAACGTTCAACACCCTCAACGAAACCAATAACATCTGCGTTATTGTAGAATGCTAGATAGTCGGAAAATGTTGAGAATTGTTTTTCTTTCCATATATTTTGAACATAGTTGTAGTTTTCCTCAATAGTATTGTTACCATCATCGAGAACATTCTTCCCTTTAAGTTTTGAAAACCATTTTTCGACAGGAGGGAGAGAAGTGTGATCGAGAAGATTAACATCGCAAAACCAATCGTATGGAAAAAACTCTTTACTTTCCTCAACTCGAAATGCTTTAAGAAAATTGGTATAATTAGTACCTGGTGCGAGATAATTTGTTATATCTAGAAAACGAAAGTCCTCTGTTTGTATACAGAAGTAAGCATTGTTCTTTTTAACAGTAAAAACGTTTTTACCATTAAGTTTGAAATATTTTGGGAGAAAATCACGCGATAGAACAAGATCGTATTTTTTGCCATTAAATGTTAAGACAGGAAGAATATTACAGTAACTGTTGAAGCGATCATACATTTTCTTGAGTTGATTATACATGATTTTCTTTACATCATTTGCAACTCCATTGATTGATTCTGGAATATCGAGATTTATTAAAGGGTGAGAGGATTCGATATTTTCAGGTGATTTTGTGTCATTATCACTATCACTTTCACTCTCACTATCACTCCAATCATTATATTGTACTCTAAATTCATTATTTCCCAACCTTTTTTGGAATTCAGCATAACTGTTAGGTTTAGACAATGCGCGTAAAAACTGTTTAGAGGGAGGTTCATTGAAATTAGATTCAACAGCTTCTCCAGTTTCTTCACTATCTACTTCCCCCTCCCCTTCATTATCAGGTTGCCATGTTTTCATTTGACTAGACAGTTTATCGAATACGTGAGCCCACTTTTGTTTGGCAAGTTTTGTACTCTCTTCGCGAATATCCCCCAGACGGCCTGATAATTTATCTACTAAATCGCATGGTTTTCGTTCTATTATACAGTGCGCGTCTTTATATTTAGGAATATTACTACTAACACTCGCGGAAACTGGAACATGTTGCGCATTCCACTTAAGCTTGCTATCATTAATAGTACTTTGGACAGGTTTTAAATAGGATTCGTAATCGAAAACAGCGAACCAGGGGAAAAATCGTTCTTCCTCAACTACGTGAATTCCAAACCCTTCTAAATCTCTGAAAATATCCCCTTGAATAGAATAATAGCCTTCCTTAAATATAAATTTAGTTTTTTCACTACAAACCTTGCTGTGTCGTGTTTGATATTTATGTGTCTTGAAGTGTTTTTTACACGTGAGACAGACATACTTTTGTGAATATCTCTGAATATCAATGATAAAACTTAGGTGATTCCCATACAAGTTCAAATACAGAGTTTCTTTATTGCGTATGAGTGATTTATACACAGGATTTGTGCAACCATCTTCTTGCAATGCATAAATCGATACTGCGATGTTGAAACAAGTTTCAAAGTCAGGAATATCTTTTAGAAATATCCCCTCGAATGAATCTAATTCAATCGATCTACGAGTAGTAAATTTTATATACTCTCGCCATTTGTTAAATAAGATATCGATATTGCGCTTCGTAGTATTACCGAATTTATACTGACTTAAACATCGAAATGCGCATAAGTTATCGCTATAATTCTCCTTGTTATATTTGTCATAGACCATAGCCATTATACTTCGATTTTCTGCTATATATTCAGGGACACCACCTGCACCTAGAGGGAAGTTATTGATGGGGAAAACTCTAAATGCAATATTTGTTATCAATTTAACGCGCCATTTTGTATCAGAACGTTGGTGTAATATAGCAGTGACTAGGTCTAAACTTTCCAATCGTTCTCGTAACGCTTCTATATCTCTTGTATTGGAAATAAAAATTGGTTGTTCAAAAACCTGTTCATTTCCATATGGAACAAAATATCGCATTACAGATGGATTTTGAATGTTTTGTAGGATAAACCCGAAGGAGAAATTGAGACGAAAAACATCATTTTCCGCTGCATATATCTCTTCTACCATTTGGATTATATCATCGATATTCACCTCACCGTCAAGTGGTAAATTGTAAATACGGGGGAGTGTATTGGTTCTGTGGCTAGCGAGAATATGAGATGAACTTCGTTCGTAAGTGTTTCGCAGTGAATCACTATGCTCACCACCACTTGACCAAGGTGCATTTTCATTATCAAAAGGAGATGGTTGTAATTTCCTTACCCCTCCCCCAGATTGAAATTGAGTACAATCTCTCGTTCGCTTACATTTTATATAATGAATACTGCGCATTTGAAAAGAATCAAATCCTGCCCCACACTCCTCGCACTTATAGAGTTTCTTGCCACAACGGGCTACATGGTGAGTGAGTTGTGCGATGGTGTCGAATCGCTTTGAACACTTGCTACAAGCGCGAGCAGGGCATGAATGACGCGCCAACCAGCTGGGATATTCAGCGCCTTTCCCACACAGCTTGCAGTGATGTTTATGCTGTAAAAGAGAGAAGAAAAAGAAAGGTATAAATGAGAGATATGTTTTTGTTCATATATTTATTCCATTTACCTTACCTCATCATCATCATAACAGTCAAGTACATTATAACTCAATCTTTATCATAATAACATAAGATTTTGTTTATAATCTCGATAGTGGATATGTAAATCATGAATATTCTCACCTGTGATCCAGATGTAGAAGCACCACCATTACTTTTCCCCTTCCGAGCCCATGCACTTGTTCCTTTGCTTCGATTTCTTTGCTGGAAAATAAATAAGAAATGAATTAAATATTACTATGTTATTATTATTATTATTATTAGTAT
>LQRL01003443.1:11913-23743 GCA_001703475.1 Hydroides elegans
TTGAAGCGCCTGGTCATCCCAAAGTGTTATCAGTGGGGTTCAGATTTGACTCAATAAAACCATATCTATTATCGATTTATGTTTTTGATAAATTCATTTAATTTCTAAAAGGTTTATTTGTAATCTGGTTGAAAATGAAACCTCCATGATGTATAGTCTATGAAATATTGCAGTTTAAACAAAATGTATACCTAAAATTTAAGGAAAAAACTGAAGCGCTCGTCTATGTGTTACAAACTCAAATAAAAGTACATTGTATGCATATGTTTAACTTGTATGTATTTGGGAAAGCACTGCATTCCAATGTCAGTGGAGCGAATCTATCCATAACTATTCTCTCATATGTTTCATTATGTAGTTATTCAAATTAGCCTTTGCTGTTGCTTACAATATAACATTACCTATTCACTTCGACGAGATTTCGATATAAAAGTCAATATAATATGTTAACAGCTTGCGTTTTCGCAAGACTAGTGGTTAAGAATATTAAAATCGCGACGAAAAATCATAAACACAAAAACCGCAGCGAAAAAATCATTAACACAAAAAACCGCTGCGAAAAATCATAAACGTACCCTTATACCAATAAACTTATATCGATTCAACTCATGTTTTCTGGTTTTCTTTCATCATAAATGAATATATATAAAAACACAAACTATATGAATACATATTTCTGTAATATTTTACTAATCCCTAGTCAGTTTTCAGTTAATTATTTAACATTTATTAAACTTGAAACATGAATTTTCTTAGTATGGTCTTTTTCAAAATCAAACATTTGGAGACTCAATATCGGATGGTATGGACTTTTGTTTTTTGTCATAACACATGTTCTGCAAAATGTTAGACCCCATGTAAAAAAATATACCCTGACCATTGTCTATTACCCCTAAAACTATTGAATACAAAACACATGTACTATTCAGACGATCGAATAAAATGGGTCACACAATACCTCAGCATCCAATAATGTTGAACTCATTTGTGTTGTCGTGAATATATTGTATAAAAACTGCTCACTGATGACAATATGACAGGTTATAGATAATGGAGAAAAGTATCAAATTGATTGCCTTTAATTACATCAAATAGGCGCCGCTCAAATTAAATTAAAACAATGTTTTTTTTTAAATTAAAACAATGTGTTTCTTCTACCATAGATGCCATTCCCATATTATTCATCATATTTTGACATTTGATGAAATTATCTGTGCTCGTCACATCATTAAAGGCAATTATTCGAATCATGAATCAATGTGTCAATGTTTGCTAGTAACTTCACACTCATACAATATTTCTAATATGAAGCAGGATGAACTCCGTTTCCATGCATAACCTAAAATAGAACTCCAATCAAATTGAAAAAAAAAAATGACAAGGAACTTTATTTGATTAAAATGACGAAGTCTGGAGGTAGGAGTATACATGAAATTCATCCATGTTACAAAATGAAGCTTTTTGAATGCCCCATTAACCATTCCTGCAAGTGTATTATTTATGTGGTTATTTCCTCTTCGAAAATATATTTTATAATGTCTTCATGTCGAAATATGAAATAGTTGTATATTCGTTTTTCTATATCAAAACAACGTTATGCAATGAGAATATGATTTTATTTTTTATATGATTACCTCCTGATTAGTTTCTATACGTATATTTAGTCTAAATGCTACATGATAAACCCCAGAAATCAATGTGTCAATGACTCGGTTAGGGTCATTATTATTGCTTCATGTAATATCGCTGTAAATTAGCATCCATGCCAAAATATTCGATTAATGTCTTTTGAATTTCGCTAAATTAAGACATATGAACAATTTATTGATGCACAGAAGGTTGAGATGTATTGCCCATCCATTCGATTGCCATAGTCATGCCCTTTGTTCTGATTGGACGAAAGATCGTGTTCATTTGCATAATCTATTTTGATTGACAGTTTGTAACTGTGAGGGATTGGTGTGTTGAAATATCAAAGTCGATATTGATTTTTGCGGAATCGAACAGTACAAAGAGACATCTCAGGTGCAAAGTAACATGCAGTTGCTTGCTCAGACTTTGAACAGGTAGGACCTCATTTGTTCATATTTTGATTTTTTTGTGATAATTCTGTCGCTATACATTATTATATAGAAAAATGTTTAGGTTAACATAGCGTTTCAGCTTTTGTATGAATGAGTATCTTCATTACTTAATAAATACTTAAAATAATTCAATATAGATAAAATCTAAGCGTGAAGTTAACCGACAAGACTTAATCTTAATCAATTGCGCCGTATTAACGCAAAGAATCTATCATCGGGATCGTTCGACAAGAGTGGTATAGTCCACGTGCAATCACGCTTGGTGCCTGTTCACACGCTTCCCGTGTGAACAAACCCTTAAACGGATTCGGACTATGAATTAGTCTTAGACGTTCCTCATCTCATGTATCATCATGCAATAAATCAAAGATTCTTTTCGAACCCAATTTCAATGCCTATATTCCATATCCTAGGTTCTTTATTCGTTTTCTCTTTTATGTGTAGATAAAAACCATGACACTGCAGAAAATACAACATTACTCAACTAAAACATACGCAGAAAAAAGTGAATTATGAATCATTTATCAGTTTCTTAAATATGCTAGTAACAATAAATCATCCATTAGAATCATGTTTTATTTTCCTAGATAACAGCCATGGCACTGCAACGTATGTTGGGCGTGGCTTTGATAAGCAGTACCCTATTGATTGGCTCGTCATTGGCCACCTACTATGGCCATGGGTCCTCCTCCTCAAACGACGCGTGTGATCGACAGTTCAACACCGACTGCCAATGTAACTGCGACTGTGGCGACATCTATTTGCCACCGCCGCCACCACCGTGCGGAAATTGTCCCGATAGTAAGTATATTAAGGATGGAATTATATATAATTGTTTATTTTGATATTATTATTACGACCTACGTTGGCGGTGGAAATTGTCCGGATAGTAAGAATATAAAGGTTGAAATAATACACGCGTGACACTAAGTTCTCATTCTGGTCAGCGTTTGAACATGAGTTGCGTTAGACGTTTATCCCCTTTTGCGTTTATAAGCGTTTTAGCATTATAAGCGTTTAATGGAGTTTCCGTTTGATGCGTTTTGTGCATATCATGAGTGGTTCACGCATTAATCGTTTATCGCTTATGGCTTGGTCATGGGTGGTTTGAAATGCGCGGAAATTTTTGAAATTGAAAAAAAAAATCTATCAAAAATTGATGAGGTCTTAATGCTAAAAATTCTCTTTCAAAGGCCACAGAGTTTTGTAAAACCCAATTACATTGACCTAACATCACTTTGGTAATTATAACAATCGTTAAATAGCTTACTGGCAAAACCTATAATAAATCTGCAATTCTGAAGAAAATTGTTTGACAACATTGCACTAAAAAATATACAGCAGTTTAAATTTAGCACATATTTCTGTTTCGATTGCTTTGTTTATTTCCTATTTTTGTTGAGTTCTTTTGTCTTAATCAGAAACAATGAAGAAATGCATCACGTGCAGCGACGCCCTCAACAACTGGGATTGTGACATCAACGGAGACGCCACTGAGTGCGATGAGGCTAACGGAGAGGTAAATAAATGACAAATAATACCCTATTCAAGAGTAATTTACAGAACATTAGGAAATAATACCCTATTTAAAGGTAATACTAAAATGCTACTGGCTCTATTGATAACGCTACCGAATGCGATTCGACCAACGGAGGGGTAATGAAATGTCAAATAATACCTTATTTTATTCATAATAAACCCTGAAAACCAAGCATTAAGCATCCATCTCTTGATTGAAATATAATAGGAATACTGCCTGGGTGAATACGACGATATTACCGGACGGTTCAGCAGGAGGTGCGCCAAGCATGAAGAGTGTCCATTGCCCATCTTAGAGGGCATAATGGTTGCTGGAGAGCTGGCGGATGGCATTGGCTGCAAGGCCGCCACATGTGGTCAGAATCCTTAGTTTCATATGTTGTCATACTTTGTTATCTGTTCATTTTTTTCTAATTTTAAAACGAAACTAGATACCGCGTTTAACAACGGCGTAAACAGTTTTTTTAAAGAGGTTGATAACTCTTGCTGCAGAACTTTTTTGTAAAGTTTCACTGCATATATTCATACACAGGAGATAGAATTCATGTTTGTTTCAGAGGTGTACGGTTGCAAAGCTTTCTGGAATCCAGATTTTGGAACGACAGGTGACCTGAACCACTGCTCGGTTAATATGAATAATGGCCGCCAGTGGGTAGGTCATTTTCAGAGATTAATCATGTTAATCACACCATTAAAGCCTGCCACATTGGTAGCCCTTGCTTTTATTTCCTAACAAACCTGTCTTATAATGTATTACTTATGGGAAACGGGCAAAAAAAACGGGAAAAAATCTTCCTACCCGCTTGTAGTTTTTGGTTTCCTATAAGGAATTTATTGGAAGACTAAAATTGTGCTTATGCTTAAACGCATATATGCTTAGAATCGTATGTTAAAATGCGTATGCTTAGATGCTTTTGCTTATATGCTTATACTAATATGCTTATATATCCATATGCTTATGATAAAATCTCTGTTTTTAGGTTCCAGTAGGCAAGGGCTTGGGGCTGTGTGGCTGTGATGACTGGTGCTGGGAATTCTATGAACCCAAACGGTAGGCAATTCAATGTGTATCGCTTATAATTTTAGGGATATATAATATTTTAAAGGTTTTATTTATTGCATATACGTTGTTTCTGTTTTGTTTTACATTTTGATCAACAGGTCTTTTGAATAGCTTATAGAAGTCTATGACGTTTAAGCAGTATAACGGTGAAACTAATTGCTACTCTTTTAAACGCTTTGTTTACATAAAATCGCTTTGGTTGTGATTTTTATATTTTTTCTTTATGCGGAAATCGGAAAGAAAGCGATATAAATTCGCCTTGACGATTTCAATTTTCACAGTGAATAAAACAGTTAAAGTCGCCACAACATGCGATTCAAATTCGCTTGTTTTTTGTAACACCCACGTCTTTTGCATCGATTTGCAGATGCGATTGCTGTGCCGATTTCTTCACGCTGTGCCCCAGTTCAGGTCTAGAGAGTTCCATGGCGAATCTCGATGAATTTTTGCTAAAGACTGATGCCGAGCTTGCTGCAGCGGGCGCTGTGCGTCTTTTGAACAAACCAGTTTTATATTAAGTTTATGAATAAAAATATATCAACTTCTGTGATATTGTTATCTTGACAAAAAATCGCTGCAATCCAAGTAGCCAGAAAATATATAGCTTTTAAACGGACTCGATTGTGTGCTTTACATTTATAATTATTTACAAATTATTTACATTACAGGACACTCAACAAGGCGCCTTACGTGCTTGTATTTTGAGTTTCCTACAAAAATACATTAAAAAGCTCCGACAGAATCCGTTTTTAGCGTTATGTTACCACGGATTAAAAGGTGGTGAAAGCAATTCTTGAGTGCCTTAATAATTTAAGCTTTCCAAAAATTTAACATTTATGCAACATTAACCAGATACATATATCTATATAAAATACATGTATTTATTTAACTATAGACACGATTGATGATCGATTCGTTCCGCTGCGGCCAAACCACTGCGCTGAAATACGGACGCTTTAGGGACGAACACCTGACATTCATCAATTGCACACAAATCAACGCAGACGACAGTGCTTGTGACATGGCTACGCATGTGTCCTCGCTACCGGCTAATATTATAGAACAATGGAGGCCAGATCTGTTACCTTAGGAGGTTGGTATAACCTGGTTGAATAGTCAACTGAAATGCATAGGAAACCCATAAAGATTTAAAGATATTATGCTAATTTAGGTTGTTTAGGTATTTCTAATTTAAAGAAAATGTAATTTGTACACTGTTTGATACATGTATATATAGGTCTTACGTTGAAACAATACACAAAAACACAGAATCTCTTCCATCAAAATATGAGAAGTATTTCATCAATATTTCATCAATATTTACATTAATATTAACATTTAAAAATAAAATGGATCATAAATGCAAATTAAATGTCATTAAATGTCATTGATTTATAGGTTAAGATGACAGATGGAGGGCACCGGAAGAAGATCAGCATAAAAGCACAGCGTCGCAAGTGGATTCACATTTAGACTTTCGTTTTTGGAATAGCTTTATGTATGTTAAAAACGTATATAAATCAGGTTCATGAAAGCTGTATCATATGTGTTAAATAACGTTGTTAGATATATGGTTTAATAAACACAGTATCAAATGAATCTTGATTGTTATTATTTGTCTTTTGATTTAAGTAGTTTAACATTCAATAAATATGTGTTCACAGCAGGAATATTTCACTCAACTTTGCTTTATTTATTGATATAAAATTCTCATATTTACAACCATCTCGCAAACACACTGAAAATATCAGCTTCCTTGTTACCCACCGATTGATCGATATTATACCAATAAGTAGTGGAAGTTCAGATTGTGTCAATGTTGACCAATCAGTGAAATGTCAGATGAAGAGCACTCCACGATACATTTTTTAAAAGTTGTTAAATCAACTTCAAATAACATAACAATTATTTTTTATATATATTTTAAACGTAATTTATTGATTATTTAATAATAATAATAATCTGAGTTTTTCTATAGCGTCCTTTCAACCGGTTTGCTCAGAACGCTTCACACTGTAGAACTGCTTCGATTTACAAATTATACGCTTTTCTGAATAGAAAGGTCTTTACGTTCTTCTTGAATGGAGCAATGCTCATTGATTTCAGTTCGTCTGGAAGTGAATTCCAAATAGTTGGGGCCGCGAAACTAAAAGAACGTTTCCCACCGGATTTGAGTTTGAAATTCGGAATTTGAAGTAGGTTTTTCTTCGTCGACCTAAGGGTTCTGTTTTGTTGCATCGGGGTCAATAGTTTTTGCAGGTATGCCGGCCCATCACCATTTAGAGTTTTGTATGTGATAAGTGCGATCTTATACTCAATTCTAGGGTACTTGGGTGATTTGCTAGGAACCATGGGAAAATACCGCATTAACAATGAAGTCTATCGTTGTATAATCTACAACAAACGCTCTTACATAGAGCCTGGTGAAATCTATCGTGTTGAGTAACTGGTCTTAAATTATATTTAAGTCCCGTCTGTTACGTTTTATTTTATAATACTGAATTGAATAAACCAAAATCACCCAAATTTAGTCATCTGTCTGTTTGAATATATTAGTATATGGTATAACCATCCATACTCATAAATTATTACATTTCTCAAAATCAAATTATGTAATTTTTGAATGGCAGACAAACATTTCTCGTTTCTATTTTTTATCACATAATATTTATATCAATAGACTTGAATCTAGGAAATAATTTTACGGACCCGATTTGAGTCTTGGTTTAAAGTTGTTATATTGAGATGAGTTCGTAATATGTAAAGAAACAAGTAAAGGAAAAAAAAGAAAAATTATTATGTAAGACGTTTCTCAAAGCTCAATAAATAAATAGTATGGCTAGATGGACCGATCTCTATAAAACGAGCATATGTATGCCAATAAAATATAAAAAATAGAGACGTTCCAATAAATTTGACTTTGAATATAAGCGTATATGACCCAAGAAGGAACAGTTGCACACCCGCACGCTCGCACGCCTGAATTAAAGAAGATAGAGACATTCCAATGAAATTTGACTTTAAATATAAAGACGTATTATACCAGGAAGAACCATTCCACGCACGCACGCACGCCTGCAAGCCCGCAAGATAAAAAACAACGCTTTAATCGAAATTTGTCCAAGCTTAAATTCTATCAATATGAGTTAAGATATAACAATTATTCATTCGATGTTTCATTTTAAAAAAAATGTCGAAAAACATTTTGTGTTACGAGCGAGACTCGAACACGGAACCCCGTGCAACTCAAGCGAGCACCATAGCCATTGCACCAAGAGGAACTCATGATGCTCACCTAACTTATAGATATAGTAATAATAATTGATATAGGTTTTCCAAATATGGAATGGTGACGCAGATCATGAGTTATACGTGCTTCGATAGATTCGGTGCCATATTTGCACTAAATAAACTAAACATTGCTTTGCATTATGTGTTACTAAGAAAGTGGAGTTGACGCAATTGAAATAATGTCCAGTGTCTTATTTTATTGATAAGTTATGAATAGATATAAATGAAATGTAAGACATATTGAACAGTCATGTATATATTTACATTTTAGACGATAGTGTCCCCATTGCTAAATAAAATGGTCACTCGATACTGTTCCAAAAAAACTACCGGCCTTTATCGAATTTATCCTTTATTTTGAAAGTACTAGAGGCAATAATGTGTCAACAACTCAATAATCACATCTCCATTCATAATCTCGAAGACTATTATTAGACAGCTTATGGCAAGTCTTACAGTTCCGACACCTCCTTAATTTGTCTCTCCAATAACCTCTTAATTCACCTTGCCAATTGTAAATCCGTGCTTCTAACAATGCTTGAACTTAATGCGGCGTTTACACGGTCGACCATAGCATCTATCTCCTCCGCCTTTACAATTCGCTGGTGTAATGGATGGTGCCCTCGATTGGATAACATTTTACCTGTGTGATTGACATGCTATGGTTAAAATAGATGAGGTTTTCCCTGAGTTAATATCCCTAGACTGCACCTTACCTCAGAAGTAAAAAAGTACTGAGCGTGCTTATAGACTCGCATCTCATATTAGTGCCAAATATCTCGTCCACAGTCTGCAGTTTTACTACTTCCTTAGATTGTTTAAGGATCTACGTCATCGTTCGACTAAGATAACGGTAAAGTCATAAGTTCACGCAATGATGAGTTTCGCTGGGGCTATTGTTACAGTCTGTTGATAAATATTCCAAAGCGACTAATCTATCGTCTTCAACGTGTTCTCAACCGATGCACACAGGTTGTCGGACGATCAAGTAACGATATTATCATGGATAGATTCAAGAGTCTCCGTCGGCTACCAGTGAAGCAACAAATTATTTTCAAGGTCAATTTGTTACTCATAAGGTCCTGCATGGGGCGGCTCCCGACTATTTATAGGATATAGTATCGGCTTATATAATACCGCTTAGGTCATTTGATTGTCATTTCCTCTGTGAAAATTGCTACAAACAACGATATGGCCAGTGAGACTTTCACAATGTTGCAACTAGATTTTGGAACGCACTCCAATAGCAGAGACACAATGACTTTTAGAAAATTACTTAAAACTTACCTTTTTAGTGCTGTGTTTTGGTTAGTCAACGAAATTCATCAGTATAATCGCAGTGTTTCTGTTAGCATTTGCTTTTAAGGTTTACAGTAACAATCATGCTTTTGAATATTTGTTTGGTACATAATTTAGTCTAACTCGCAAATTTTATATGTTTATCTGCATATGGATTTAGTTGCACATTGTAAGGGGTTGATACCATCGTCAGCGTGGTTTTAATAGGTTAATATAGTTTTACCGTTGAACAAAATGAAAATTAATCTATAGAGAGTCGAATAATACTTTTTACCTAATACAACAACATTTCCATACAGTTTTAATCCGAACCTAAACATATTTTCATGCGATAGAGAAAGAAGGAGTTTGGTATAGAAAGGGATATGTATGTATCATTAAGATTTGTTAAACGTTCCAATTATTATTGTACATGGAATATATAGCCGATGTTATACATTTACATATTCTTAAATGTGGGACTTAATGTTCATACATTATAATCAAACCTTTGAATTATTTACATGAACATTGATATTATACTTAATGTCTTATGACAGATATTGTTTGCATGTTTGCTTCTAAGATCTATCAATTACATTTATATATGTTTATCTGGCATTATATCGTCTTATTGTAAATCGCTAAACACATTAACGCAAAAGCATGAACGCTTAGGATAATGAGATATAATTACTACGAGCCACTGTTCATGCATGGGAGCCAATAGGCCGGGGTGACACGGAAGAAAAAGAAGGAAAAGGGTGGTTACACTGCTTTATTACATGCTTGGCGTTGAAAACATAAGGAGAGCCACTGGGCTTTCCAAAAACCGTATTTTCCCGGTGACGCAATAATTGCTAATTTGCATATGTGTAGGCATTTATTGCGTCATTTTTGTTCTTAGCGTTACCCTCCCGGGTGACATGCTGATTAACGTTTTTAATCAAGAAAATTCATGTTTCATGTTTTGGATTATTACTTTAGGTCTTAATTATAAACCTATGTTAACAATAGAAACACAAAAAGCATATAATAAAAATAATATTTCATGCTTTCATGAAAATACGGGAATATCATTGCCCCTCGGCAAAAATATTCCGTATTTTCCTGAAAGCATGAAGTACTATTATATGTTTTCACGTCAATCTTGCTATAAAACATAAGACCATAAATAGGTCGCTTGAATCCAAGTTGTTTCTTATCTACTGTGTAACCGCTGTTATACGCGGATCAGCTTGGACCAAATCACACATTGATCACCGCAAAAGTATTATCGATGTGAAAGTTCATTAAACGATATGCCCAAGCACAATTATTATCAGGCCTGGGTAGCATGTATTTTTTTTGAAAAAATATAACATGCATTCGGGTAATCGCCTGTATTGATGCAAAAGGCTGGGTAGATACAAGTCAAAATATGGGATTGGTAATAATTGACTCGAAATTCGACATTTAGCGAAATGACTGATCAGTTTATCATTTGATTGCATCTCCAATCACTGAATGAATAATGGACCTATAATCGACGTATGCTAATGAGATAATTATTGGAAGTGATTTACAACAATATGTTTTAAAAAAAAGAAACGTTTATTTTCCACAAATACATCAATATAATTTAGGAATGGCATATTGGGTTTTCATTGCATCAATTGTGACATAAAAAGGGCCTTCTGAAGCCGGTAGGCACTATTGCTTAAATAATTGTGTACCCAAACGTAGGTTTAAAAACAAAGGGTTTATATACTTTTAAGGGTAAATCTCAATTGGTTAATGGTAATTGTACATAAAATACGTAAAACTTAACAATATAACCCATACGATTTGATGACAGGACGAAATTCAACTTTATATTGAAAATAACTGTAAATAAAATTCTCTAGAGAAAGATAGCAAAACCAAAAGCTTATTGTTATCATTATCATTTTAATTATCATTTTTATAATGATCATCATGATTTTGAATAAATTATCATTCGTTATAACTATCAAGTGTATACATTGATGTTTTACAGCTCAACCATGAAGCAAGGTCTAGTTGTAGCGTTGTTGTTTCTCGCCGTGGCATGTTCCTTGACAGATGCCTGGGGCAGCTACCGTAGTAGTAAGTATATATTTAATTAATGGATCAAGGTGTAAATTATATAAACAATTAGTAAATGTGGCATGGATTGAATCTGTAAAATGTATACGGAAATTGTTAATGTTATATTGTACTAATGTGCAACGCATATAAGAATAGTTCATATTCAATACAGAATAAAAAAACTGAATACATTTTAAAGTTGTTTGAAAACAATTAATATTAAAAGACGTGATTTGCTAGTAGTATTTTAATTATGTTCATCCTCTCTATTCCAGAGGTTTTTGGTGATACACATATGCTCTATATTGTACAACATGTCCGATTGCCTCGGACGCTGGTTAATGAAACAAACAAAAAAAAACAACAATGAAAAACACCTTAAATGATAAAAAATACATAGAAACATAATTATCATAACGCTACAGGTTACAGGCGTTCACACAGCGGCTGGAACAACCCTCCTCCTCCCTCAACGCAGCCCGAGTGT
>LQRL01003469.1:0-14066 GCA_001703475.1 Hydroides elegans
CAATTGTGTTGTCAATGTTTTGTCCTGTATTTGTATGTCTTGTAGTGTCAGTATGAATGATGTGTTACATATGTGTATAATATAATGAAAAATATATATATAAATGAAATAAAACAAAAAAAAAGAAAAAAAGTATCGCGGGGTGCCCTTCATTTAGTATATTATTATAACTACAGTGTTTATTGGACATGATGTGGCTACAAGAATAGACTCTAGTTGTATTTTGATGACAGTGAAAACAACTGGGGCAAAGCTAACATTTTAAGCCCTTACCTCTACGGTGTTGAAGATTATCTAAAATATGAAAAAAATACAATATTAAATCAGTATTTACTTGGCTTTGAACTATCATTTCCCAATATTATATCAGTATTTACTTTTTTTTTAATTATCTTTTTTTCATTGCAATAAATAGCATACATATTTACCACACTGCTATGTGTATGGATATAAGATATCTAAAGGCACAGTTTTACCTTTCTTAAGTTGTTCCATTCTGCTCGCCTGATCCGACATCATTGATTTCATCATATCTCAAAATGTAAAATCTCATGTCAACATAAAGCATCATATATATATATATCAATGTTTACTTGGTTACTATCTATATTTCAATTGCTTACATACCAAACGGAATAGAGATTTCGGGTCTGCGGTTCTCGGTTTGAACCAAACCTAGAAATTATTTTGGTTCACGGTTTGAACCATCAAACCCATAGTAAGTATAATGTGACGCAACCGTTGCAAACCCTGGGAGACAGCTGAAATAACTTATTGAGATCTGACACGAGCCGCCCTCGAACTGCCACCAAATTAACATTTGCCTGTGTCAAGAAACAGCTGAGTAGTTCTGCCCAATAATGTCCCTTGGAACTGCCCTCGTGGTACGATATCTTTTTGGTAAGTACAAATAAAAGGTATCAGGACAACTCATCCAAAAACCAACTCTCCCAAATAAAAATTGGTCAACTTACTTAAATTTTTGGACAACTCACCCAAGTCTTTAGTCAACTCACCCAATTATGTTGGACAACTCGTCCGTATTTTTTTATTCGTTCAATATTAATACACAACTAAACGAATATCAAATTAAATTTATCAAAACCCGAGATTACATGGATATCAGAGTCTCTATTTTCAAAGGATTATTTTGCGCTTAGTGTGCGTCTTGGCTCGATTGAAACTTCAAATGCATTGTTTGTCCTGCAATAACTTTCAAAAATATAATCATGATACATCAAAATCAAGATCCTAACAAGAAAAAAGTGTCTGAAAGTCATTTCGTATGACTTAAAACTTAAGTGAGTTGTCCAAAAACTTGGGTGAGTTGACTAAAAAAAATGGTTGAGATGACCAAACAGTTTGGTTGAGTTGGTCACCACTTGGGTGATATGGGTTTTGGGTGAGTTGTCCGACATCCAAATAAAACGCCGCTATATTCAATCTGCTTTATCATTTCCAATATTTTCCTTTCTTATTATATTCAGCCCGAACCTAGCACTGAAACTCGACCCTTATGTATACTCTTTTACATACATTCTGAAACATTCTAATTATTCGAGACCTAGGAACTACATGATTTGATCATATTCTAGAAAGTCCGATTCTTATCTAGAAGATATTCAAGAACATTGAATAACATTCTAGAACCTATACGAAACTTATCTAGAAACATCGTTATTCACATTAAACTGCTTTGGTTCACAAAGTACAAATAAACACAAATGAACGTTATAATACGTATGCTAAAAAAATAGAAGATTAAATAATATCTATGTCTTGCCAGCTTGGCTAGTCAGCCACTATAACGACTGGACTACCTAACCCTTCTTATCGCGATAGCAGCATGATGATCTCTTTTATTGAATACACTTATCTTTGTGAATGAAACATTCTATCGAGTAACTAACCATTCTCATGAAGAAGTCTCTGAATCAAATCTTGGATATCATGATCTGCATATGGAGCAGCCGAATCTCCCTTCAAATATAACAAATGCTTTTGTCAAATGTGTATTTTAATATCAAAATAATACCTTTTGACTAGATCTATTTCCATAATTCACTACTATAAAACGTTTATATTTATTCATCAATTATTAAAAATCTGTATATTGCCCACTTGTTCTACCAATTAATCTTATTAACATATGTATTTAATTGAATCAATTTGGGTTTGAATATAGTTGATTATGTAAAATATATTGATTGAATTTTTTTATTATTTTAAATCTTTCATGCCCGTTAAAACCATCCTAGTTTCAGTTTATATAGTTTACCTTAGAAAAAGTTATCAATATCGAAAGAGAAATTCCAAACACATAGATAAGCGCCAGTCGCATGATTAATTGATGTTTTAACAAAAATTCTTGTGAAATTGCCTTTGACAAATAGAGGTCATACATTTATGAGATATATGAAGGGCAAACATATCAAGTTTTGAGTTATATCAAATCATACAGTTGTTAGTTTCCCACTACACTCGAAAGGCATATCATTCATGCATTATAATATTTATGTCTATTGCGAGTGACAATTAGCTACTTAATTATAATGAAAGTTAACTTTTAAGTATTTGTATCAATTCTGTGTAGCAACATAATAACACTTTGCTCGCATGCATTCCCACCAATATAAAAAATAAGAACAGCTTGTAATTAGTTAAAAACACAAAGAATCCTCTATTTGTACTTATTCACGTATTTCAATAACTCATTTTACTTTACAATTACAACATACAATAAAATATTCATTATTACATCCGGTCAGTAGAGTCTATATATTTCAGGATGAAATGGTTTACCAAAAATGGTTGAAAAGTCGCCACAGAGGAAATTTGTTGAATAACTATGCCTAATTAGTGCTGAGAGGTTGCTCTATGAGATTCAACTTTCTACAAAGCAAAAAATGAATATTTTGTTTAGGTCCTTTAGATATATAAAAACTATCTATAAAATGCACATAAGTTTTTTTTGATATTGAACAATGGTCCTGAATGGATGAAAATGATATGTTTAAAGGACATAAAGCTAATGCATATAAAAATGAATTAGTCTTATATCTTATCTGTTCAGATTTTAAAGTTAACTTTAAAAAAAAGCAGTTTAAATGGATGATTGTTTTATGTCCGTAGATCTTATATTTTTTGTCAATCATTTAATTAATCCTAGTTATCGTCGGAAAAAGTGTGATTTTAATGTCCGAAATTCGAAGAAAATTAGCGGTAATGAAATGAAATCCTATCACCGACCGATACATGAATCAAATTCTTGTAACCTCTGTTATCGTCATCATGGCTTGCGATCAAAAAGGTAATTCATTCACCAATTTTATCACAATTTAAAGCGAGGCAAACAGTTACTGAAACTTTAAAACAAAAAAGAGAATAAAACTATATCATGTCATAACCTAATAGCGTTTGATACTGTCTGTGAGGCGCAGGTTGTAACCTGTAAGACACTTATGTATCAAAGATAATATATTTAAGCTTAGTAAACATAGGTCTTGAGCACTTAGTTTTGCATATAAATGCGTCCTGACTATGCAGCAAATCTGCTGTTGTAGGATTATAGACATCATCAAAAGACGTAACAACTATTATTTGAGTGCATTTATTTACATCTGATACAGTTATTTCTACCGTGATTTAACATAGCACGTGGCTTCCTTATATACTGAGCGGCCATAACAACAAGAGGTGGAGTCATAGGACATAGATTCACATGATGTTTACTCATAATATATTACACATATAGCATGTGTACTATTACACCAAGAATCAAAATGTCTTAATTATTTTTAATATATAACTTTAAACATTATAGTTACCAATTTAAAATCATTACAGTGTATTTTACACAGTGCATAACTTTAACACAAAACAGTACGTTCGATGAATGCGGTTTTGCGTCTTATTCATGTAAACAAAGTCAATAAGTAGGACGCTGCAGTGTGAAGAAAAGGGGGACCTACATGTACATGTTGCGTTGCAACCATGAGTTTTTTTCTTTTGATTACAACTTTTACTCTTTATAAAAACGGTTTGAAATCAATGTTATTTGCCATTAATGAATATACATCTTTTGGGTATATTTTGCATGCATTAATATAGCTGTTTATAGAGTCTTTTCCTGAAATATGAATATATTCATTTAACTCATTTAGAATACACGGAATACATGTTTTCGCATTTCGTGATGAATCTATATTGTATATTACAACGTCTCATACATTTTATTTTATTGTGGTTGGATCTCTGGTGTGTTTAATCGATCTGGAGGTTTACTAACACGACTTGAGCGAGTGCGAGTACCATGGCAAAAGGTGTTTTGCGCATCATTTGGGATAGGTATTAAATCCCTTCGATTTCTCCTTATGGTTTTCGATGGAGTTTTTACATTATATAATCTTGGTGTATTGTTAGCACTTCCTTGAACTACTCCATCCTCCTTCCTATCGCGAATATGAACATTTTGTTCGGGTGTTAGAGCAAGTAAGGGGATAGCACGGCTTCTTTTGTTGTGGTTCTCGGTCATTTTTTGCTTTTACTCATCTTCTTTCCTCCGAATATCGGCTTGTTCCTGCATAGCCTTGAGGGTGTGCGATGCGATGGGTAGGGTTGTACGCAATCTGCGACCCATAAGTAATACCGCAGGGGAAAAACCTTTAGCCAAATGCGTTAATCGGTAGGTTTACAAAGCTAGATATGGATTTGAGCTTTTGAGGACCGCGTTTTTACACGTTTTACCGCGTTTTCGACTGCACCATTGCTTTTTGTGTGTTTAAGCGATGATGTGACTTGGGTAGATCCGAATTCTGCAACGAATTGGTTCATCTAGGAGTTTACGAACTGTGGCCCATTGTAACTAACAATCACTTCTGGGATGCCGTGTCTCGCGAATATGGACTTCAGATGCTTGATGATGGTTGTTGATTTTGTGTTGTTATTCAACCTTTCCATCTCAATGTTGCGAGAGTAATAGTCTACGAATACTAAACACGGTGTCCCTCGAGTGTCACAAAGGTCGGCTGATATACGTTTCCATGGGCGGTTAGGTAAAGGTGTAGTCTGAAATGGTTGTGCTTGGTCTGGCTTATGTCGCGCGCATATGGAGCAGTTTTTCATCTTCAATCTGTTTAGAGAGTCCAGGCCATCATACTGATTGAATAGCCCGATCTCTCTTTTTTGAAATATTTATTTGCTTTTATCTTAATTATTCACGAGGAGAACAAAAATTAAAACGCCATTTCACATTCATCTGAAATCATTCAATCACACAACACGAAGGACAAGACGCCACAGTTACATCGCACTGGATGATGCAACATCCAAAACTGAAAACTTAGTATGCATATATATGTATATTTGTATAATTTTTACATGTAATCAATATGCGATAAACAATACACATCCTCGCACATAAACATTTCCTTTCATACTGTGCTTTGTGCCAAAACAAATGAAATTCACTTTTCACACTCAAATATATCTTTAAGATGCTTATATAATTTCAAAAATTGTCTCCACTTCATTTGAAGCCTCCTTTAAAGCTGAGATACGTTTAAAAAGACTGTATTTGAACATGTGTAAATTAAATAATTTTCTATACCAAACAAAATTCTTCATAATAAGTAAAATTACGTTTTTATCCCAGCAAGAACTCGACCTCAGAAATATTTATCTACGATTCTGAATAGCTATTTAGAAATAATACTATTTCGTTAGCCCATGGTGTCGTTGTAGGGCACTGGAAAAGGTGATGGAGGACAGTATCCTCAGTGTAACATGATTCACAGTTAGGAGAATTTATTAAATTCCATTTAAAGAGATTGGCTTTGATATTGAGAAAGTTGTTCAATATTTTAAAATGAAATTCTATCAATATACTTTCTTTGGTGCTCGCTCTAATAAGGGATAGACAATCGTAAAATGTTTCTGGGGTAGCGTTTATGTTTTCTATCCAGTATTTAGCCCGATCACGACATTTTTGTATGCCAAGATGACCAAAGTGGATAGCGATTTGTTCGAGACGTTTATCAGTGCAGGGGAGATTTGTAAGCACTGCGTCGATAAAGCATATCGCTTCATTTTCTAGATTTGATGTATGTTCGTAATAAATGGCTGCTCATGACAAGTAGTTTTCTTTTCTTGGGATATGACTATACTCAAACTTGTATCTCATCAAGGCGAGACGGAAACGCAATATCCTTGGCGGCATTTTATCCAATCATTTCTTTCCCAGGAGCGTTACCAGGGGTTTTTGATCAGTTTCAACTTTTTGATTGTCCATTCCTAGGATGAACTGATCAAATTATTTAACACGCGAACATTATAGGCCCGGCTTCTTTTTCGATGCTACTATAGCGTTGTTCGGTGGGTGATAAAGCTTTTGAAGCGAACTACAGTCTGAAGACGTCATCTGCTGATTTTCTTTAAGTAGTAAGAGTAAAACAGCACCATATCCATATTTGGAACTATCAGCTCTTATTTTCGTTTCACAAGAGGAGTTGTACTGTGCCAGTACTGTAGGTGAACCAATTTCACCCTTACGGATTGAAATGAGCGATCTTGTTCTTGACCCCATACCCAGTCATTTTTATGCTGAGTAGCGGACGAAGTGACACTGTAATATCAGCTAGTTTATTTGAAAACTTCCCGGGTTGATTCTCCATTCCCATGGAACGGCGTAAATCGATGACACATTTAGGCGTTGGCATTTGTTGTATTGCGGTTAATTTCTTCTCATCTGCGCTAATGCTTTGTGCGTTGATTTTGTGTCCGACGAATGTGAAATCATGTTTAGCAACTTTGTCTTGCAATTTCTGAAGTACCGGAAACTGATTTTATTCGTAAAGTACCGGAAACTGATTTTATTCGTGCGAATTTACGTCACTGATATCCGAATCCGTGGCTACGCATACGTCGTCGATGATGCATGCACTTTTCTCGCATCCGATGAGTATCTCATCGATTGTATCTTGCGCGATTTCAGGACCGGAAGTGATACCGAAGGGGACTTCGGTATAGCTGTATCTGCCAAAGCGAGTGACGAATCACGTCAGCAGCTAGTTTCATTTGAAAGAAGAATGAGTTGGCATCCAATTTTGTGAGCACACACCCGTTCATTTTTCAGAGTGTCTCATCTACAGTTCTCATGCTGCTCCTTGGTCTGATTACATGGCGGTTTAACTCCGTTAAGTCGGTGCATATCCGCACTGTCTTGGAATCACTTTTCGGGACCACAACGATGGGTGCGCACCACTCGCTTACTTCATTTGCACTTAGTTTCCGGATAACACCATCAGTCCCCATCGTATCCAATGTATCTTTAACCTTGGGTAGTAGAGGTTGCAAAATCCTACGCGGTGTTGTGACGCTGAATGGCCGCGCGTGCGGTTGCAATTTCATACTGTATTCCGCACTGTTGATAGTTCCTAATCCCGTTAACAGTTTCGGGAACTTGGCCCTGATTTCTTCTTTATAATCCAGTGGCGAAGTTGACGGAAGGAGATCTGAGGTGATCTCGTTTGTTCTTTTGAGAATGCTAAGTGCCGTTATTGCGGGTTTCCCTAGCAACGATTTTCTTAGTTTCTCAACGACGTACACTTTTTATGTCGATTTGCCCTTTTTGCCATTGGCAATTTCCGGTTCAAATATTCCGATTGTCTTTAACGGTTTATCATTTGCCCCGAAAAGAACTTGGTGCGCTTTTCGTAAAATGTTATCTTTGTAATTATCGCATAGTCTGAATGACCAATAACATCCGCCCCCGAGTCTATTTTGAACGGCATCGGTGTATGATTTACGGTAAATTCCATATCCCAGTTATCATCACTGATCTGCGATATAAGAACGGTTCCCAAAAATCCTTCTTCGTCGGTATGCAATTTGCCTTTATAGGTAATTTGCCTTTATAGGCGATTTGCCGGTTTTGCACAAATGTCCGATTTTTTTGCACACGTGACATTCGACATCACATGCTGGGCAATCTGCGTAATTGTGTGGAAGGTTCCCACCCCTGTGGCACACTTTTTCTTTCCGATTTTTCGGTTTCCCTACGGTGTCCGGTTTCTGGGGACGTGCCTGCTTTTGATATTTTTGCCTTCTGATGACATCCGCCAGCGCTGTTGATATGTCACTTTGTTGTTGTGACTGCTTGAAAACCATCTCCCTTGAACGTATCTTATTCAGGGCGGTATCCAGGATGAGTTTATTGTGAAGTTGGAGTCTTTCACTCAGCCTTTTGTTACGTATTCCTACGACTACGATTCCTATCCCGTAGAAGCTTGTCTCTCTTTTCGCCATAATCACAGTATTCGATTAGCGCGTAAAGGTATGTGACGAAGGAATCACCTTCGTATTGATTTCGACCATTAAATCGGGCCCGTTTGAAGATCACGTTCCGGCGAACAACGAAGTGTGCGTTAAATCTGTCTTTAACGGTGGCATTATCTTTTGATTGGTTTTCATTCAATCCGAACATTAATAATATATCCTCAGCTTGAGGTCCCATAGCGTAAATAAGGGTGTTAACATTTTGTACGTTGTACTTAATATCGGCTACATTAATATACCGTTCGAACCTTTTAATCCACTTTGCCACTCTTCGGGCTTCGCATAAATTTTTTTTTTGGTGGTTGTACTCCAGCTTGAGCCATTTTACTATGATTATATATTTATTAATCCCAGTTTATAAGAATATTGATTATTTATAAATTATTCATTTGAGTAGCTTTACCGCTACAGTTATGAGAAGATTAGTTGCAATATCTTACTATTTTCTCATCAAAATACCTCTTAATCACATACAGTGTGAGTGTCGCTGCATTGTGTAGTATATGTTTTCCTATTGGATGAACTTATACAATATATATTTTATGAGTCAAATTTAAGCTGATCATTACCTGGGCTCAAACACATCCTGGCTATATTTTATGTTCAATTCTTAGGCTGAGAGGGTTTTTTCGGATGGACTAATGATTTGTGATGATATACATGTAATCATCGTCATAATGGTAAGCAAAATGTAAGAAGAATATAATATATGCTGCAATAAGGCAGCATATATTAAGTATGATATGAACATGTTATTTAGATAAAATGGTCTTAGACTTATTGACAAAGGTTACTAGATACTGAGATATTTTGTCGATGAATTTAAATCTTGGTATCTGTCATGATTGGTTAGACACTTATATTTGATTATTTTCTACACGTTTGTATATGCTTTCAGTATTTATATGCTATTTATATTTAAATAGATTATAAATTCATATATACACATAATTTCAGAAAAGTTAAAACATACCTTCTGTTATCTAATTTTATTCATGAGAATGATTGAACAAGGAAACCAGAAAACAACGACCGTATGCCAGGATAGGACATTATGCACGAATAGTCTAATATGGATTTAAGCCAAACTCTCTGGTTAAGATAACATTCAACAATAACTGTCACGCTTGAAGTATCTAAAAGATCCCTCTTAAAAGTTGAGCCATAATTATTGAAGGAGTAAGTTTGAATATGCGATGACTCATTTTCAATCATAAGTTCAGAAGCCAGTTGAACCCACGCATGGATCGTCCAGGAAAATACATAAACACCTGCACGCCCGCATATGAACGTACTGGTGTCGGTTTGATAGTAACCACCTATATTTGTCAGGACGTTATCGAATATAATTAGATCGCCGGAATCATAATAGTTTTGTCCATAAAAATATGCGGTGAAGGCGATTATACCGCTGTCATCCTCTGAAACAAAATACGATATGAATACATGTTTTTACCAGATGCATTTGACACAGTTATAGAATGCAGTTATCTCATTAACCCTTTCAAAAAACCTCTTTGCCCGTTGTTGGACGTTGCAAGTAAAATTCTTAAACAAATAATGTTCCGAAAACGTTGGATTGAACATTGTGTCAGTCATGTTCTAGTGAGCACGAAAGCTACAATCATAAATGGCCATGGGGCCAGAGACATCCAGAGCAAGTGTGGTACCAGAACATTTTACTAAAAAAAAATATAAAAAAGGATTTGCTTATGTCAACATGCTTTCCAAGTTTTTTTTTATGAAATGTAATGCAGAAATTTTAAATAACATATTTGTATATCAACTGAAATAATCGTTGACTTGGACTGAGCATAACTTTATTGAAACGTTATTCGAATCCAAAACGGGCAAACAAAGTGTTTATAAGTCACTATCACTGTCGTCTAAATTCAACTTTCACTGCTATTGATAATGCATTACCTGGCAAACAGGAATAATAAACGATGGCATAATCCGAATAATAAGGATCGGAACAACTGGGCACAGTTGCTCCTGGATTCTCGATGCTACATGACGACCGATTATTGCACGTTGCCAATAAAGCAGCCCAGGACAATGGCTTTTCCTCCTTCATAAGCTCAGAGCAATCATTTGGGTGCGGTGTGCAACACCCTTCATGGCATGGCTCAGTATATTGCGCGAAATAGGCGCTTGTGACCGAAATGGTTTTCTCATCGGTACAGGATAAAGTGAGGTTGTCGAACAGGCAGGCAAATGAACTGAATGAATCTGTTAAAAGGCAAAAAGAAAGGTTAGAGTCTTATTATAACATGTTGATACTTTCATTTGTTGAGCCAATATGCATAGGTTGATTAAAAGTCATATGAATGTGAGAATGTATAGCTTCACGAACGCTACATCAAACATTAATGGTACTTAAACTTAAACATACATGTATTCGGAATGTCGCTAGAATCGGAGAGCAAGCCGCGAGATGTTATCACATCATTTAGATTAGCAATATCTGAAAAATATCGAAAGCCGTTTAGAGATATGATTGCCTAATTTCTATTTGGTTCAAAAATCGTATTTATCTGATAATGTCGCTGTTAATAAGGTTTTGCTGTTAGGTTTTGTTTTTAATGTGGTTAGCACAATCATGCATAATGAGTTCAATGAGTAAATTCAATGATATTAAAGAAGCGCCTTTCGTTTTCAAAGCTTCTTTTTTAGTTCAATGATTTTTATATATGTTTATCTTGTCAATAAAAAAAGTGACGAAACGGATAAGTTACCTTTTCTGAGTTCAATGTTATCTGAAATACAATATTAGTCAAATAAGTTTTCGTATTTTTGCCAGTCTTCGTATAAATTCAGGTTCTCTAATTTATCAATATTAAAACAAAATTTAAATATCAAAAGTTTAAAGTGTATATGACAAGACACTTCGATCTAAATTACCTCTCTCCATTTGCTCAATCTTGACCGCCTGTAGTGCCACCGTTGATTTGATTATTTCTTGTAATACAAATGATATACACAAAAAATTAATGAAAATAATATACATTTAATAATCTATCAAATTGATAGACAATAATTCATTATCGGTTTATTGGTGTAGGTCTGAAAGTGTTTATGTATTCGAATTTGCTCATATAAACTTGGTATACATATAATCTATGCAGTCTTCTTGACTTTATTTATTTTTTATTCTTCTCATGCTAGATCTAGGATTTTCAGTGCTATAATCCTGGACCAATGAAACTATTGTTAAACTTAACAAAATCCAGAAAATAGTAATCACAATGCCTTTAAAAAAAAATTACATGTCATGCTTTTACGTGTGAAATGGCGAGTTTTGTCTCACCATTGTCGTGCAGAAGTCTCCGCACCAGACTGTGAATATCGTAGTCATCATATGCATTTTCCACTATTCCCTGCAATTTACATAAAGTGATTCATAAAGTGCCTGGTGTGATTTGTAAAATAATATATGTATTTCTTATATTCAAACCCGACTCGTGGCATCTCCATGCATTTGTTAATTTCAAAATAACCTCCTGTGGATCAGCTTATACATGTATATTGAAGCGAATCTTTAGAATTTCATATATTATTCAGCTTTAAATTAATATTTCATTTAAAGATATTGCATTATATAAGTTGCTGTTAATCTTTTAGACATCTTTTTGGTTTACCTTGGATGTATGAATGGCAGTTAACAGAGAAAACTCCAATAAAAACTCAAGCATCAAGCGCATTGTGATTTTTCTAAATTATTATAAATTTCTTATTGCTACGGTAAATAAATGAGTACCATGTTATATATAGATAACATAACATGTTATAATAACCATATAATATCAGCAGTATCAAATGCATGGTATATTGTCCCAAGGTGAAATTGTACAATTAGATACAGATGTCAACTTTCTCACTATGGAGGACATCTCACGTGTCGCCATAGTAAGCACAAAATCGCAGGTTCAACATAGCGTTTTTGGTAGTTAATAACAACAAAATCCATGCTTTATGTCATTGCTTTAAATTGTGTTTTTATTGGTGACAGAAATCATGGGCGTTTGTCGTAATAAAGACACATTATTGTTACACTTTATAATGAAGGGCACCCCACGAAATATTTCTTAAAAAGTATTAAAATCACATTAAAACGAAATTATTATTATGGACGACAACAAGCTACATGCAATGGTTTTTGAACATATTTTTTGCAAAAAGGTGTTCACTAGCTTTTGCCTAGCCAGTTGAACTGTTTCTCCTTTTCTAGCCAGTTTGGAAATGAAAATGAACATCTTTTGTGATAATTAATGTGTCTAATTGGTCTAATTATTAATTTCATTTTTCTTTTAAATATATTAGATCAATGTTTCATATAATTGATTTTTTGTAACGTTTTCTACGAATAGTTTTATTCAAGATGAATTTCAATTAGAATAACAAAAAAAAGTTAAATGATTTTGTTTATTTAAAGAAAAGTCAATACGGAATAAAACATCAGTTACGTCTCCATAAATATTTAAAAAATGACCTTAACAGAATTCAATCGCGAAACGTGTTTACATGTATATCATGTTTTCGCGAACCATACAGAAAAAAAGGCCTTTTTAGAAATGGAAAATACGAAAACTATTATTCAGACCAAAGATAAGAGTAGAATGTTTGATGGCATTCACCGTTCTTTTTATCATATTATTTTGAATATAGGTCAAATAAATGGGTCTTATTTTTGAAAAATACATTCGGTGCATTTGAGCCATCCTCTCAACGCTTGATTGACATTTCAGTCTTTAAGAAAAATATTTCACTGACCTCATTTTCAAGGTTATATAACACCATATGTTAATTTCATGTTCGTATAGTTAATTAGACAGCTTTGAGATGGTTAAAAAATTCGTGGAAATATAGGAATTGATACATGAAATTCAAGAAAATGTCTCAATTAGAAACAATGAAGTTGTTAGATTAGATAACTTATCTGCGATTACGTTTCTTTTCTCCAAGGCATCCTTTTGTTTGAAAATAGGTTAATTGTAGATATTCATATAATAAATGTGTCAGGCAATTTTTAAACATAATTTGCATGTGATTTAGCACTGGATGTACTATATTTCGTCAAAAACTAAAAATTTGATAAGTTTCGATCAGTTTAAAGTATAAGAGCACCACAATGGTTTAACTGCTCCAACGATTGTTGCTTTTTAGCAAATCAAAACTGCATTGGATTTTCTTTATCATAATTCATAATAAGTACACATAAGATTGCTTCGAAAAAGTATGTGTATTCTTATTTATTCAAAATGCTGCCAAATGCTTTAAACTTTACATTTGTACCTTTATGAGGGTCTATACACATTTGAAGCTTGTTCTTGTTTTTCCTTAACAAGCATGTCTTTCAATTTATTCCTAGATGAGAGTGACATATGGGGTGACATAATGTTTAAAACAGACGTCACCCAGGCCCTTTTATTGCTGATTTTAAGCAAGTCTCCAACCCATGTTTTAAAACGAACATAAATATCTACATACCTCAAATCATCAAGTAATTTGCGTTGAAACTGGTAATAAAGTATATAATCCAAAACAAAGGAATAACAACTTTATTCCTAATGATTTTAAACATTATAATTGTAATCTAGATAACTTTTTATCACTTTTTAAACATATTTGTTTTAACGTGTGTTTATTTACAAGTTCCATTGTTCTTATGCATTTGCGTGCTTACGTCACAGTATTTCTACGCAAAACATTGCGTCACAATTGGGCTCGTA
>LQRL01003495.1:1875-18247 GCA_001703475.1 Hydroides elegans
TATAATCTTTTTAAGAAATGTGCGTTAATCACGTATTAGGATTAACAAAATAAATAAACATTTGAAATTGTAACAAATAAAACCGCTTAATATTGACGTTTCACGATTTCAAAAGGGGCCGAAGTTGTAGGGGCCGAAGTGTCCAAAAGGGGCCGCAGTGTCTTTATCGGAGGGGCCGAAGTGTTCAAAAGGGACCGAAGTTGTAGGGGCCGAAGTGTCCATAAACCATATTGACTATCCCTTTGTTTCTCCTATGTTATAAATGTGTACAATGAGTAAACGCAATACAGGAGATAAGGGTTATCTATGACTTAAGCATAGGATGTATTATATCTTTTTTAGATATCGAATATTTCATTATTTAACAGCCCGCGATGCTATAGTAACGAAAATGTATAGCCAAACACCCTGTTTTGTCTTAAATAGCATTTTACTCATCATAGCTAACTATCTTCAAAACTCTGAAACGGATCGGTCCTAAATTGAAACCTTTATAAAAAGGCTCCCCAAAACTGGGTAACAAATTAATTACTTTTTGCGTATTTAAGTGAAATCTAGCAACTATTCTTTGCATGAGTGAAATGCCAATTGAAGTTTGCATCTTGTTTTGCACTTCCACATAAAAAATGCAATTTTAGCAAGATATTGACTTGATACATGTATTTTAGTTGAATAAGTCTTTATTGTTATTAATAATGAGAGAAAATGGTTTTTAGGCAAAACGCATGTTGGAGAAATGAATGGTGTTCCTCATTGTAAATGAATAAAAAAAATTACACGTAAAATAAAAATCGTATGATGATTAAATATGTGATTTTTTGTCATGATCAGTAAAACTCGGTAACGAGTAGACAGAACTGGGTAACGAGTAGCCAAAACTCCGTCGCATGGGTAGGTAAAACTCAGTTTTCACAGTAGCACTATAGCCACAGTGCTATGTGTGTTTTTAAATTGTGTTTATGTGTTGTTTTTCAGTCTAAATGCATCACAAAAAATCACCCTTTAGTGTTACATTTATAAACTCTTTATATTCAAATTGATTAAACGAACTAAACACGATTCCTGAGTATGACATCGTATCAATGATAGAAAAACATAATTTCAGTTCCTCAATAATATAATGATTAACACTCGAGTAGCTCAATGGGTATAGCCGTATTGTAGAGACTGTTCTGTAGATAAATTATACGCATAAATAACTCGAAAATATATCGTATCGTAGGGTGCACCCTTACATTTTTTCGAAGGGCGCAACGTGAAAACACAAATTTAGCGTGACGAGCTGTTCATTTTTTTTTCCAAATTTTAACCTCATGCTGCGTGCTCTTTTACCTGCCCTCGAGATTAAATTTCATTTTTTCGTCTTTCCATTCTTTTTTCTTCGCATTCTGTAAACGATTGAAGCTTCATATCAAAACAGTTTTCATCTTTCAATATTTTGATCTGTCAGTTTGGCATGTCGGAGGTTAAATACTGGTAAATATTCCCTGCGTTATTCATGCAGCATGCATCTGTTTTACAACTATTCTCGGGTAAAATATTTAGTTTAAAATCGGCTGTTATTATTCAAATAAACTCTTTTATTTCAGTCACACCTTTTGCTTTAGAAATCTGTCTGATATCAGAAACTTTCAAATAAGCATAATGTTTGCGTTTGTAATGGATTAAGTTCTCAATTTGAATACCCCTTTTTATGCCTAAAATAATAAATTGGACAATCATAAAACGGACTTATTTATTGAATAATAAATTTAACAGTTGTCCTCTGTTATGAACTTCATACAATGGAAGCTTTCGATTTTACCTTCATCTAAAAGGAATAAGATCTTATCTCTCTTTGATTTCTCGTTCACACATGTTCTCTTCCCGTACAAAAAGCCCGTTCGTATATCACTTTTAATTTTGCAATTTGCGGATTCCATGTAAAAATATTATGATTTGACTCGAATATGATATTTTTGAATTGAGACAACATGATCATTTGATGATAAACATGCAATTTTACCAAATATTATAGCTTTCAATAAATCACGAGTTGAAAGAGCCAGATATAGATTATAAATTCTGATATCAATTCGACTAAAAATCCAGAAAACGAAATAAATTTCCCTGTTGTAAAACAATTTAAATAACTGTTTTGCATGGAATCGTTTATAGTTGAAGTAATACAACACACAGTGCATTCTTTTCTAAATATTTATGTGCAGCACTATAATGCTCATAAAATACATTAGAACATCAGAGAAGTGAAATGCAATAAAATGAAGAATTGGGGAAAATTGCATACTTAAAATCATAATTGTAGGTTTGCTTAACCCAGCCCTTATTTCAGTGATATACACGCAAAAACACAATTTTTCACTTAGAAATATATCATTTTCCTATTAGTATTTGCGACGTATACGACGTTTTTTTCCTATTAAACACAATGAAATCAAACAAGTCAACGACGAAAAAAGCAGATAAACTACTGGCATGTCTTTAATAAGTAAGGAATTTGTTCGGCATATTTTATGTCCTAAAGTAATGAACATATCTGTCATTTCTGTTTTAAGGGATTTCATTGCAGCGGCACCTTTGATCTGTCATTATAGATGCAAGATAACGATTATCAATCGTGCTATCAGTCACAAAACAACATATAATGTTAGATATTATACATATGATTTCTATTCATGGCCAGCGTATTGAATACGCGTTCTATGAAATTTAAGCAACCAAGTATATGTGCAATATTGTATTTGTTCTATCCGATGTGAGCTGACTTTGTCTATTGAGTGCGGTCCAATCTGATGACGATCGTTTGCCCTTCTCACAAATCCAATATATCTGGCCCTGTATTGAATAAAACATAAAACATTCGAGCGCTATCTCAGCGAGGCATCAGATTTGCTAAAATTGGCGTGAAATGCAGTAGCTCTCGAAACCAACAAAAGACGTAGGCACAAAGGCCACCTTGTTTCTTTTATTATCGCCCAGTCCAGCGCTAAACAAGATCGACCAATGTATTGGAAAAATGAACGGTCCCCCTTCATAATAACAAAATGAATAAACCCCCTGCAAAATGAATACAGCCTTTATTCGCATACAGAGGGCGCTTTAATCGTATTGTGTTGCAGTGGAATTTCATTGGCTGTTTTTGTGTGGCACTAGAAAATATTCGCTCTTTCTCTGCGCAGCCATTGGTATGAATTACGCTATTCCGCTTTGCTGGTTTTCTATGGTAGGGACGAAGTCAAAATTGTGATGGATCGTTTGGCACGGAAAAACCCATAAGGTCGGGAATAATAAAAGACCACATAAAATGCCACACTAGCGCGAACAAAATGAGAATGGGTTTTGTATTTATGTCTCTTATAGTGATGTTTTACATCATACAATTATGAAAAGCACGGAAATAAATTAGTTTTGAACAGTCATATGATTTTAATAGCGTAATGAACCAATGGTTATTACTTTACCCATTCACGATAAATTAATCATTTTTGATTGATTAATTTATCAAATTCGTTTTGCTAAATGTGAGCTGCATACAAATTCCGGAAACGTCAAGAGAAATATAATATTCGGTAACAACATTTCAAAACAATGAATGAATTTGTAAAAAAAAAATAAAAATGACGTCCAAAGTAGCATACATGAAGGTTTAATATTGAAGTTGCGATATTGCAAATATCCTTGTCTTGAATTAATCAGCAATTATTGAAATTCGTTAAAGGGGTAAGGTAAAAAATTAGGTCATACTATTTAGATTCTGACCTAGCTTGGCTATGGATAGCTTGAGACCTTGCAAACTGAATCATACAATGATGACGAGGAGTCTATGGCATCCAGTTGATTGACGAATTTCTCTGGCTCGTCGATCGCTATTGAAATTTTGATAGGTTTTACCTTCATGATAACACATATCTTATAATAATTTGATAAAATCAAATAGGCCCTACATTAAATAAAATTAATATCTACGTCCGACATAACTATAAACTCTGAGCATTTGCAATAGATTTATAGATTAAATTAAAACATAAGTAAAGATGCAAGGTATATCCATTTCCACTTCAAATGTATAGGACATTCACCTAAAAGTACGCAAATCTCATGCATATTTAACAAATTACTTTCATTTCACGACGGACTTCATAGTTATAATTTACATATTACAAAAGGTGTCAGGAGATATAAATGAAATGACCAAGGGCAATATATATTGTAATGCATACCCCTTCAAAGTACTGCAAAAATTATCAAACGTCATTGGGACATTGGTTTTTAACGTCATGAATGCATTATTCATTCACTGCTAACCAGAAACGCTATGGGGTTTTGACAACCTTAGTAAAAATAATCTTTAAATTGTCAGGATATGCTCTTATCTTATATTAAGAACGTCTATATGGAATAAGTCGCATGATTTCACGTGTTCGTGTATTCCTACGTTTGGACATCGTATGACGAGGCTTGCTGGACTTACAAGGGTGTGCGCCGAGATGGGGCATGGTGTGGAGGTAGGGGCTTCGGTACCACAATACCCCAGTGACATATATCTGACAGTCCCACCACTCGGGTGGTGTGTAGAACAGGCACCTGTCAGAGGATCATCACATATTCACAGACGCCATACATATAATCATGCAAATACGCCTGCGAAAACTATATGTTAGCGGCGCATAGCCCCTGTGAGCAGAAGGGATAGGGAGGGTGGGGATGGTAGACCTGTTGGTTTATATGTGAAATTGTAAGGTATGCTATACGATAGTTGGAAGGGGGAGTGGGAGGAGGTAACTGAAGGAATAATGAGTGATTATGGGCCTGGGTAAATGCACCAAACAGGACAAGGAGCGGTAGGAGGGTGGAAGGGGGTAGGGCGACATATCACCAAACAGGACAAGGAGCGGTAGGAGGGTGGAAGGGGGTAGGGCGACATATGTGATGTTTAATATGTGAAAGTGTAAGACTATGGGTGCAAATAAGGAACAATGGGAATGGAGAGTAATTGTGGGGCTCTGAAAATACACTGATCACATTAACGCCCATCCCATGATCTGTCCCATTGTTTGGTCGCCGTTTTACATATCAGGACAAGTGTGATCATCTCAAATCATCTTGTCAATCTTCTCTGACGCCTGTCTTTTCTACTTGTTTATATAGAGTGGCTGAACGAGATCGACGTCAAAGATTGGAGGAGTGTGGATCATTGAGTCATGTGTGTTTGTTCATGTATACGTCGCATTTTATTGCCTCATATATGAGGTAATAACATGCGACGTAATGTACAAACGTCTATTAGCTATCCTCACAAAATGAGTGGTGGAAAATATGAAATGTTGATAGAACATTAAGATCTCATTATATAATTCGAGGTTGTTTTGGTTAACAATGTATTAAGATTAGGCCTACCTGAAATATATTTTCTAAAATGCAATTTAGTATTATCATTTAACTGTGTTTATCATTGCATTTCGCCAAAACAATACGAGAAGCAAACTTAACAAAGCATTTACTTTCACCTATTCCCACCATATGTAATCATCCGACGTGCGTTCCCCTTGTTGAAACAGCAGCCCTCCACCGTAATAGAATCCACGTAAACGTGTCGCCCCGAACAGGTTTGGCGCAGAGGTCTAATGGGTTAATGACTACCTTGTTCTGACCCCTCGGGCAGTAGGGTTGTTTCTTGTGTATGCTGCCAATGATACACGTTTGCGTCTGTAAGGTGTTTTAAAATTCATTGAATATTATATCAAGACGATGGAATGCTTTGTGGAACTGATTTAGAGGTGGGTGACGCCATACGAAATGCCATCATCTTATGGCTTTTTTTACCTTGTTAATGTATGATAATAAAAACGAAATACAATCTAATCGTTGCCTTTGTTCTAACATGTTTAGCGACTCGTGGTAACATTAAAATCAAAGATAATTTTGAAATGCTTTATCTAGTAAATCATCTAGGTCGTTTCGTTTATATTCTCCGATAACAAAACGCTACTTGATTTATAGCTCGCTATATCGAATTTAACCCTGAAAGCATATTATATACATTTACAGGATTATCTTCACTCTACACAGATGTTGGTCGCTAAATAAGTAAGATGCGATATCATATATCGACGAGATCTACTTGCTACCGTACCTTACGTTTAAAAACGTTTCCAAGAAGCAAAAGATTATAGCAAATGGCATATATTTCAGAATCATTCTAGCAAAGATTTGTTGACCATATAATAACCAAAAACGTCGTATCGACGTTGGAAAACAGTTTGAGGCCAGGTTAACAGAACCTCTTTCCAACTATTTTGTTTTTAGCGACGTCTGTTTATTATATAATGCTTCGATTTTGTTCAAAGTTAGATATCCTATATCGAATGAGCCCGACCACCTGAACGAGTCGCCGTGTCTGTGAATATGTTTCATACGTAAAACGTCCTACCGACCCATAAGAAAAATAAACCGTGGCGAACATACCGGGTATGCCCGCGAACCTTATCGGGTCTCGTGGTAACTCGAGTCGCGCGTTAACAGCTCTGCGTCCCCCAACTCACCGGCGAAATTCGAGAACCTAGAGCAACTAAATGGATACATGGGCGACGGCAAAAGGCTTGTGTGGTTTATTCTTGGTGGTCACTGTCAACATCTATCTTATCATAAATAATGGTGTTGTATATTATAATTTTATATATATTCTTATGATTTCTAGTGATTTTATGGATTGTCCTAAGACGGATTCACACAAACGGTTATCGGTGAGGCCACGCAAATCTGCGATCGCCAATAACATATGTTCTAGGATTAGTTTATAGGTTGTGAGAATAAAAGCTAACGCGTTAATACATGACCCCAGAAAGGCATACATATATATAAATGCAATATATCATAATATATTCAGGCGTGCACACGGGGACCCCCTACATTACACCGCCGATAAAAAAGTCAAATACTGTTTTGAAATCGCAATCATTATTAATAAGCAGACGCAAAAAAACGTGGTAAAAAGCTTAATATTATTATGAAATCGTCATCATTATCAACAAGCAGAGACACAAAAAAACTGCCTTTCCCATTGTTAACGGCCCTTGTAAACCTAAAAAATGCATTTCTTATTGTTAACGGTTCCATGTAAACCGACGCCTGCCCATTTGTAATCTTCCTGCTCGGTGAATAACTGGTGACGGCAGTAGCAATATTATCGCTCTAAGCGCGGGACTTAATCCGCGATCTCCAGACGAGATATCGAACGTGTGGCTGTTTTGAAACTCGAGTCGCATTCTGATCGTACCATTCCTTTTTTCAAAACAACCCAGCTGATAAGGAGCTAGTGTCGCCATACGTTGGTTGATTTATAAGATGTATTTACCTTTTATAGCAATGATCGGACGTCATAACGCATCGGCTGTTAAATAACGCTATTCATGATATCGTCGTTCGATTAAAATAACACCGAAATAAACTGTCGATAAAATACTATATGTAACTTCAAACGATCGTGCAACGATGCCGTTTTGTTTGTTGAAGAAGTTCGTTCGTCGTACCTTGTCGAGCGGGTTCCAGTCCGAACGAGACTATGTTTTGTATTTTGTGCGGGAACAGTAGAAGGTTGACAAAACGGTTGCTATTTGACCCTTTTTTGTTGCATTGTTAAATGGTAAATATTTCATAAACACTTCATTCATCAGTTGTAAATTAAGATAATATATGCCCATTTTTAGGCATACTTATCAGGTTTTTATATAATATATCCTCTCACATGTTTAGCGTGGGGTCTTCAACAAATTGGTGCATACAAATTACATCTGTGTGTGAATAAATTATAGCAAGTAGCCGCTATTAGAACGCTTAATTTCGACGCCATAATTATGAAAACGGGCAATGCCTCTTTATTGGCAAATGACATATCTTTTTTTTTACATTAATACAGTAAAGATCCGTTTATTAATTGATCATCCAACGCTCACAAACTCAATTCCCTACGCGTAAATTGACTTTGACATTGTTCAACGCCCGCACACCCCATGCTCAAGATGAATTTGTATAGTTCGTACGTGCCCTACTTGATTACGCCATGCAAACGATAACGCGATTGCACGATGTCAAGTTATAAGCCGATTGTTGTGTATGACGTCATATGTAGAGGTGATCCTAACACATATCGGCGTCCTCAATGCATGATATTTAGCCAAACTTTTTTTGTCGTCTCAGCCTTAAAAAGTATATCGAACCCCATATAACTAATCTAAATATTCACTTACATATCTATACATGCTCATATTATCATATACCAAAATATAGCACCAGTGCTTTGTATGATCCTAAGATTAAACCTTCTTCAATATCAACACGTGGATGTTTCATTTGTCTGGAATATTATTAAAACCAAACCTTACGCTTACATAACTGCAACTTTTTTACTGTATTAATGCACAAGGAAGAATCAAAGGTGATATCGTGTTGTCAATGCACAAAACGTAATCACGTATAGATTGCGTTTTCAGGCGCATCACTTACTCATTTCATGTTTTGTGCATATCCCATCCGTAAGCTGATCGCACCTTTTCCCCACAAACCCCGTGTTATGGTTATAGTTTCATTGTGAAATAAACGTAGCTGAAACGAAACGTTAAATCGTGCAAAAATGTTAGTTTCTTGGTTTATATATATTTTTTGTAGTATTTTGGGATATTGTTAAGCGCTTAGAGCATTCAGTACAAAAAGCCTCAATATAAGCTTAATACTATATAACTAATGGTTATGCCATATTATATTTGAACATGTTTTCCTTATATTTGCGTCCACTTTTAGATCGGTCACAAACCATTTACGTAATGGCGACGTCTAGAGAGCACGTTGCGAATTACTTTAGACTATGGCAAGATGACATGGAAGACACGTCGGATGATGCCATTCCAAATGGGGTTTAATTCACTGTAAGATTACGCGCATAACCATTTCTCGGCATCAGTCGCCTAAAATCCAATTACTAAATTACAGAATGCTGAAAAACCAGGTACTATCATTTTCAATAATGGGATATGAGATTGAGTAAAAAATGAAGGCAGTGCAGGTAGGATTACGCCAATGTCGCCATGTTTTATTTTAGGATATAACTCTTAACCAAACCAGGAAACGAGAAAAATGGATGAAACATATACTCACATCATAGATGGATGTTACATTGCTCACTTGGGAAGTTAAAATGCACCATTATTTTCTAGAACATTTTCATGCGACCCAAAATTTGAAATATGCTACGTGCAACTTAATAAAGTTAAAAATCCATCAAAACCTATTAAATACATTTTAATCCCAGACCAAATGAAAACTTGTAAGGTGCAATTCGATTTAAGAGAATTCGAAATTGCGCGTTCCTCTAATACCATTAACTCTATTTTAACACATTTAAATACAATTCCATATTATTTACAGCCGCGGTGAGAAGATCTATTTAACATATATTTGCACGAGCAAAGACAAGTAATTGGCAGAAGAATAGGTCTAAATGGACGCAAACGAGCCCAGGGTAAACACTCGAATCGCACGGAAGAGGCTTCGAGTATTTAACCCGCGGTTTTCTGATCAGTTTCAGGCTTTGGAATTGAAAATTATGTTGATTTTTTTTCAAACATGGAAGCGCTACAGAAGACACAAAAAGCGCCAGCATGAAGAGCGGTTGTATTTACGTGGTGAGATCGGATGACACGTAAAGGATAAAATCGCCAAATATTGGATCATCCTATTGTTGTCCATAGCACAGGGTCTATTGAAAAGGCGTAAGAGAACAAATTAAATACTCATGTCAGGTGTAGGTTTGAGCGAGTAGATGTATTGTCCATGCACGCGATTAAGTGAATAAGGCGATGAGATTAATTTTCATATTTGAATAAGATATGGGGCTAAGATGTGGGAGGCTGGTTTAAAATTGATGACTAGATATTTCACTCAAACATCAAGTTGCATACAATGTTGAGTCTTTGAGTATAATTTATCCACCAATATGCACTTTTGAATTGGTTACAGGGACTCCCGAAACAAATTGTGTTGCCATGGTTACGCTTAATTTGACCAGGTGTATAAAAACTAATAAAAAAAATGTATACTGGACATACACGAACTTCGTTACAGATCTGTTCACATAGCGACGACATCAAGAACTGATGCGGTATGTTGCATTGTTATAAACTAAATCAGATTCAAACCCTCATGTTAATCTAATTTCAAAATGACTGCATTGTGGGACACAGCAAATATAACGATAATTGCAATATTGAATATTACCATTCTCACCTAGACAGCTGACGCCAATACTAGTAATTATCGAGAAATAAAACAAAATTTAACATGATCAAAAACAATGGAAAAACAATGTAACTACTGAGTGATCATAGAGATGGCATAATGCTAACGAACTCACTAAATCTCTTAACTACAAAAAAAAAAATAAAAACGATCATACATCATCAGATATTTTTAGGCCACACTTAACTGCCTGCATAATTCAGCCTTTGAGCGTTGCAGTCCATAACTCAGATATGGAGCTAGTTGGACGATTGTCAAATGAACAATTAAAAATAATTGATAGAACAATTAAGCAGTAATATAACAAGCACCGGTGGCCATCAGCTATCAGCTTTTACTCTGTCATTTTTACAGGTAGTTTGCACTGAATCACGGGAACCGGCCGTTGTCCTAGTCAGTAAGATATGTCTCCATGAATGTTTAAGCACTGTATAAACATCTTAGAAATCGTTAAATGATGCAACGAACTGGATTATTTCTAGCCAAGGCACATCAGTGTTCACTGAAATACTCATATGTTCGATGTTTTACAGTTGATATTTCTTCTCCAGAGAAACGGATCAGGTTCGTGCCCATGAGCCTTGCGATCATTCCACTGTTTCTGCTCGCGTTTCATCCGCTACCAAGTTGATGTTCTATCTGCAGTTTGCAGTCTAAAAATGACGAGACAAATAATGTCAGTTTGAATTGATTTATATGCATAATTCGTAAAACGTTGCATAGTTTTGTTACGTTGTAGAATCTTGGATTGCCCATAGCCCAAGTCGCCACCCACTCGGCAAGGGTCGTCCATAGTACGTCGCATTTGGACGTGACGTCGAGAGGACGACCTACGTAGGGCCCATATTAAAGTTTTCCGGACGTCCTTTTACATCCCGACGTCCGTAAAACGTAATTCCTACGTCCGATTCAGACGCGACGTTGAAGCAACGTCTTTTCTACGTCCGCGACGAATTAAGACGTCCGGAAAACTTTCATACGGGCCCAAGGTAGGGCGTCCGCTCAACGTCTGTGGACGTCTTGCCGAGTGGGCACTGCGTTGCAACCCGACCGTGTTTAATTGTAGGGCTGCTTTTAGAGTTAGAGTCTTTTGTTTCAAAACAACTCGTTTGTTTTATACAGTGATCCGGCCATTTTGCGTAATGAAACACGCTTGTAAAGACTATCTACTACATCTGTTCAGAAATTCAATTATTTGAGAACTCGATTTAGACCTTCAATTGAAAGCTGTACTATCTAATTAGACTATGCATGAAATATCGATGCACAAACACGATTTGTGAGTTAACAAATTGCAAAATAGGTAAAGCAAGTAGCTTTCAAAAACGGTTTCAAATGTTTGAGAAATACAAATGCGACAAAGACATTATTTTATGCTCTTCGAAATGAAATAACAAATGGGTCAACTCTTGTGAGTTTATGTGCAAATAGATTTACTTTTTATACATTTGTCATGTGAAGATGAAAATCAAGCAGACATATACTTTCTTTAAATTAGCAATATCTCACAAATTCAGCCAAATCCCACTCGGCAAGGGTCGTCCATAGTACGTCGCATTTGGTCGTGACGTTGAGAGGACGACCTCCTTTGGGCCCGTATGAAAGTTTTCCGGACGTCCTTTTACGTCCCGGCGTCCGCAGAACGTAATACTAACGTCCGATTCGGACGCGACGTCGATGAAACGTCTTTTGTACGTCCGCGACGAATAAGGACGTCCGGAAAACTTTCATACGGGCCCAACTTAGGGCGTCCGCTCAACGTCCGTGGACGTCTTGCCGAGTAGGATACCAAATGTATCGCCTGCAGGTTGTCATTTGAAATTGAAAACCTCTTTGGAATTAATTATTTTCAGCGATTAACTGAAATTACTTACATTAACTTAAAAGAGACTACAAAACGCTAGACAAATGGATGTCCAGTGCTTTTGCATAGCATTTGTCACTTTTGGAGATGTTAATGTGTCGAGCCCTTCACATTAATTTACCAACCAACCCATCCCCCGATTAAAGGCAAGACTAATATTTACACAGGAAAGTTAATTTAGCAATGTTTCAATTTCGGTGAAATTAAAATCGCCTTTTAATCTCAGCAAGGACCTGTGCGCACTTGATGTTTTTTTATTTGTCCTAAAAAGAACATATAAGGACTGATTTCGGTGTGGGTCTACGTCGCTCATCGAGTTTCCTACTTTTCTGTAAACAGCAACCAATATTTGACGTGGACGCGTAATAGCGTACGTGTCCACCTTTTATATTCATATAACGCAAAGTGGAAACAAATCTTAATGATCCAAATAAGGTAATTTATTATACACTTTAAATATACAACTTATAAACAAAATGTCATAGAAACTTAAATCAATAATTCTATGCAGTGTCTATACCGTTTAAGTACAACTTGGACAGATCACAAATACATTGAGACCGTTTAATTTGAATGGATACGCGAACGCGTATGCAAACCATGAACGCAAAAGAAGATATAACACTTTAGGAAATTATGACATTCAACGTTTTTCTTGATACGATACAAAAAAGCTCATCAAGACTGCCTCGGGTCGTTAATTAGCGCCTGATATGAAATCGAGGCTCAAGTTTCATACAAAACGTCATCTTAGCGTAGAAGAAGTAATTAGGTACTCACTCGTATTAAAAAGGCGCGCGCGCTCCTAATATGCAACTCAGGGGAGTATAATGTCCATCGGCAAGATATTGGGCAGGCGCATCACAAAGCGACGTTGCATCATAACAACCCTGAATGCTTAGTACGAAGGCCTAAAAGGGAAATATTCATATACATTTTGTAGCTCATATGATGTTTGTAGCCCCTTAATGTATAAGGCCACTCTATGCGTACCAACGATGATTTGATATCATAGATGAAAATATAGATTTGGAAACGTTCATATGCAACGTTTATTCAATAAGAGTACATACCTGGTGTCAACTTAGTTGAGCTGTGACGAATATTGGTACCTCGGTGCGATCAAAAGGGTTGGTAACGCAATACACGAGCTGGTAATGAGTGGATGATGCGAAATGCTTATTAACGTGACACACGCATCGCGCCCGCCCTCATTTACTTATTTCAGATTTACTCTGAAACTGAACACCCGTATCGATTTGGAAAGTAAATTTGGAAAGAGTTTTTGCTTACTATTTAAGACGTGTCATCCTGCTGGTTTGAGACGATGCACACACGTTGCATGTAAGATTATTAAAGACAAGATAAACGAATGGTGGTTGGGGCTTATAGGCAATATAAGGCATGTTACGGCTTAGGTTACGGCCGCATTTTCTGATAGCGGGCTAAGCGATGGCCAGGTGAAAAAGAAGTAGGTGTAATTCATGTACGTGGTATGATAAACATTTGGCAAGGGTCGTCCTTACGACGTCGCTTTATGACGTGACGTTGAATGAACTTTCTCATCTGGACCCATGTTGAGACACCCTTCTACGTCACTGCATCTTACTTCGTTCATGACGTGATTTTGCAATGACGTTATTCTTATGTCTGCGACGTTAGAGACGTTCGGAAAACTATTATAAAGACCTCAATGGTATATTGAACTGAGCTTGATCGCCTCTGATAATGGATGATGTATTTCAAGCCCTGACAGCTGCCGCCCAACATCAAAGGGCGCCATCGCATAGATCTGCGTCAGTGCCCATTGTTGTCGATTCCATAGATGACGCGTTATCTCTGCTAATTAGCTCCCCCAAAAATATTGCCCAGTTTTAATATGCATAGTCTATAAGATTTGGGTGTTTTGAAGGCTTCATTCAAAAGAGGTTATGTAAATGAGCAATCCATTCTTATCCATACTGTATTCAACTGTGATGATAAACTTTGGAAAAATAATTTCAATTAGTTATTTGGATATTTTGATATTTTACAGGCTACAACATATACGAATTAAATCGCACCCTTGAATAAACAAATAATTATATAAACGCGGAATATAAGGATTTATTACATTAAGGCATGGAACCCCACGTATGCTATCTTCCGAGGCGCTATATAGTATTTAGACGAGATGTTATCTACTCGGTATTACTTCCTTTGATAAATAAAGATAATATAAAGATATGCGACAAAACACTTTTTAGCTATATCCATGCATAACAATTTATGATGTATATTAACTTATTTCTAAATGACACATAAGGAGTCAATGGATATAAAAAGTCAAGAGGGTATCACAGAAAATACAAGAACATGTAAAAACATATAGAATGTCGCAATGTACATTATTGCTATGTCTCAATACTCAGCCATATTATTTAATTACGTCCCCAAGAATAATAGAAAACAATATGAATAAGCATACTACATGTTACATGATCAACAGCATATGAAAAACATATAAAACTACTCATGGCACCACTTAGAGGAAACTAATTTTTGTTTTAAATCAGGATTTGATGATTTTAATAAATTAAATAGCAATAAACGTTAGAGCATTTAATAGGTGGTACAAAGTAATAGATTCCAGTAAAAACTATAGCATTTAATAGCATATATAAGGCACTACACATTAATTAATATTTGTAAAAAACCTACCCATATGAATTCCAACCAGCACCTCAAAATACCAAGCTGATATTATCCCTGCAGATAAGATCAGTAGGTATTAGCAAACATATGTCTTGGCCAGTTCACCATTGCGCAATGATAGTTAATGAGGCGGCCCCTTACTGCGTAAGTATACGTTAACCGGTGATTTATCCCAATCTATTGTCACCTAATCATCGGTTTTATTCGCCATTCTATTTTGAAAATTCTTGCCGTTGCTGGCATATTATTTGTGACATAGACAGAGCGGGAACAATTGTAATGGAGACTGGCCTTTTGTAATATATTGATGATCAGATAAGAATATCAGCATTGTCTGCTAAAATAGAATTTAGTTACTTGAGATTTATTGGGACAACACAATTGAAAATAAATTTGTAATTTTGAATTTATGATGTATAAGTGCTAAAGAAATATAACTTACTATTCTTTGATATACAGTGCATGTATAGAAATTCAACACATTCACATATCACAGTAATTTAGGCTTTAGGTTGGGAGCCTATATAGAGCTTGGATGTCCGTTCGGTTGTCCGTCTGACTGTCTGACTGGCCGAATTCGATCTACTTCCGGGGCACGGCAGTTTAAATCGCCCTTTTTGGTACACTTTAGTTGTGTTTGCTCAACCCCCTCTTTATCGCTTTTGCGAACATCAGGATTAAGATCATCGTCTACAGTGCCTCGAATGAAGAGCTTAAAAATTCTTAAACATGTGGTTAAATGGGAAAATACAAGGTTTTAAATTAAGTTTTACGGTATGTTCCCGCGATAAGATTTTATTCAAAATTGTATAAGTAAAAATTCATCTTGTCTTGTTTCTAACGGCATCAAGTTTACTGGTATGTCAAAAGGCTTTGTGAACGAAAAAAGCCCCATCAACTTTCCTATATACGTTGGCGTTTAACATTGGGTTAAATGGCAGTCTACTAAGTTTTTGGTCGTATTTTGAGCAATGTTCCCACGATAGGATTTTATTCAAAACGATATCAAATTAAACTTCATTTTCAGCTTTTTCCAATGGTCCCAAGATTACTGGTAGGTCAAAAGGCATTTGTAACGAAAAAGCTCCATAAACTTTCATATATTATTGTTCTTTGGATGCCGTAACAAATGCGACAACAAACGAAAACTACCCCTTCGGTTATCAAATTCCATCCTATATAAACCTAGACATGTTTTTCCAAAATGCCACAGGTCATATTACGACTTCAAAAATAACTGTAATTTATTCAATACATTTGTCACTTTAATGTAAGTTGATAATATAAGATACTTCGAGAGGGAGGTTGTAGATATTTGGAAAAGCAAGAATGAGAGCCAATAGAATGACAAACAAGGCCAAATTTTAGTTATTTGACCATCGAATGCATGTGTCAGCGAATGAAACAAGATAAAATTCTATCTTACGAATTTCAAAACACAAACAATAAACAAATGTCGGCATATCTAGGCGGTCATTTCCCAAACATATCCAAATCAGGCCAATAAACATTGACTGTTTTGCG
>LQRL01003495.1:20571-31131 GCA_001703475.1 Hydroides elegans
TGGTCAATTTCCGGTGGCTTATTTCGCAAAATGGCTTAAATAGCCAATCTTAGATATATAAATTTGTAAGAACATTTTAACGAATGTCTGTACATATGTTTTATAGGTTAAATGGAAGATTTATGATTTACAAATATGCTTTTTGTCAGTTTCCACCAAATTGAGTTAAATCCCGGTAGCGAATATGTCAGAAATGTTCAGAAGACGTGTAAAAATTCAGTGTCAAATGGTGTGATATTCATTCATGCAGTTCAATGAAACTTAAAAATTGAAAGCAATACATATACTAAATATACATATATGTATAATACATATAATTGTATTGAGATTAAAGAGCACAGCGATTGAGCGGCCAAACATTGCATGCCTTTAAATTGGTTCGTAAGCATGCCTTTACTTGAATATCTCAATACACGTTTATGCTACTGAGGCAATAGCAAGGTAAACGTGCACATAATAAGACAAACGATTTATTAGAATTCACATAAAAAATAAGTGCGTCTTATGCCAGTTACAGTTCGGAATGTCCCTGAAAACTGCTGATGAAGCAGGCAGAGCAAGCAGCGCAGTGTTGAAGGGAGTTCTGTTACAGCATATGTATTTCTATATCTGATTCTATATCTCCATTCTTGTGGATTAACAGTCAGAAAAGTCTGGCTGGTTTGTAGGAACAGAGTGACAGAATAACAGACTTCCAGGAAATCCCGGGAGAATGTTCCGGAGTGAATGGTTCTAACACTGATTGTCTTGTTTTTTGCCTAGATTTTGCCGGTTGACTCGAAAGGCATGCAAAGTGGTCTTGTACACCCATGCGTCTGCGTAGCGGCAAGCAGTTGAAAAGCAACAACGCATTTATAGAAATTTATTGTTAGGACATGAGATGTAGAAGGAGCAGTCCCGGACAACACCATCTCGTTCGTGTTGTATTCAGGTGTTGGATGGCCAAGAGCCTTGTTCTGCTTGTTATGGTGTATGATATCGGCGTGGCCCTAACCAGCGGTTAGGCTGGACATATGTAATGAGCCTGTCTGCTAGTGTATATACTGACCCTCTTTGCTTGGGCACCTCCCGTGTTATGCCATTTACAGTTCCGAAGACCCCGAAAACTGGCGGGAGGCGGACTACTTATGAAGCAGGCAGAGCAAGCAGTGTAGTAGCGAGTTCTGTAACAGCATATGCATTTCTATATCTGCGTGTTATTTACAAATCCTATGTTAAAAAGTTTTGCTCACAATTTGATAAGGATGGCTCTCTAATATTGATCCGATTCCCAATCAGTGATGATGCAATATTGTCTCTCATGATTCCAAATACACTGTTACAATGCTCACTTTTAACTACAGAAAAATATTGTAAAACTGACTATTCTCATTCCGACGATATCTGTCTATTTTATCTCTGATTATCTCTGATTTCATTTAAACATCAAAATTTAACGTTTTCATTGCATAAATCACTATCCGCTATGATCGTTTTGACCTTACATGTTACTCTTTTTATGCCAGTATTTCTAGAGTTTAGACCAACTCTATTAAAAATGACCTTCAACTTTGTAGGTGTTGTTCACTTCCTTCCTTATTGCTGTCCAGGTGATGGCCATGTTAGTTGGAAGACTGGAAGTTTGATCAGGTTGGATGAGTTTGTTACTTTATTTCGTAATGGAGTCTTTTGGCATTGTAATAACTGTTTGACCTTCAGAAGTGGTCTGGTTAAGTTTATTTGTGGGTTGAATCTGTGTGATCACAGAATTTAACAATATGTTTTGGAGTATGTTTTGCAGAGGGAGGAATAAGTAACTTTCTGGCGGGTAAAGGCGCGTTCACCCGAAATTAAAGCGCAAAATATTTTGCGCTTTTCGGGTGAACAGAAGGGATAAATTACTATGTTTTTATACCAAAAGGGGCTTTGACTTTAAAGCGCATAACTTGTGTTTTGAGCTTTTTTCGGAGCGGGTGAACGAGCCCTAAGGTTTAAAATGGGTGGAATTAGAATAAATAGCATTTTGTGAATTATCAATTGTCATGATGATAATTCCACGATTCCCCTAAAAGCGGTATGGGAATTGTTGATTGTACGATTGGTTCGGGATTGCTAGGGGATTTGCGTGTAGAGTTGATAAAGGAAATGTACTTGTACCGGGTTGAGGCTGAAGAATGGTGTTCGGAAAACAGAGCTCGCAGTATTTGAGTAACATGCGATTTGAGGTGTGGTTTGAACGACGCTACATTTTATCACGGTGCTCAGAGGTTTAGGTAATTTGGATAAAATTATTTGGTTTAGAAATGACCATTATTTCATCATGTCCAATTTTGATAGCCCTTTTGGTTAGCTTACTCATCGGTGAGCATGCTATAAATGATCTGGAATTGTGTGATGAAGCCACGGTTGATGAAGATGATTAAGATGGTGTACGGGAATGAATATAGTGAATGCTGAGATGGACTTGACAGCTCGCTGTTGGAATTTGCCTGGATTGGTGGAGGGGTTTAAAGTGTGCTCCGCGCTCGATTTGGGTACGACGGGGTGATTTCGTCAATTAAACCTTTGTTGAAGTTATAATGTGAATGTACTCTTTGAGTTGAGGATAATCGAGACACTGTGGATTCGGTAGACCTTAAACACAGAGTCAGTTGACGTGAGAGGAATGTTCAGCTTAAAGTAGATATATATTTTTTAATGAGCAAATGTTATTTCCTACAGGCTGTAGTAATGTGTGATATCTTCATGTGTTTGCGTCAGCGACGTCTTGTAATTGTATTTAGTTAATATTTGACGAACCCTAAGCACTGTATAACATTTAGACTTAGGTCCGCCAGGTGTTATGTCTTGTTAAAATCTGCCCAGAGACATTGGCTTTCAAATAACATACGAGTATTTAAAATGTGGACCCGAAATAAGTTTGACAAGAAGTGTCACAAATAAAAAGGTGTTCCATAAAGCAAAAACGAAACGGTCGTTGCTTGGCATAGTTAGTTGGACACAAACGATGCAATTGAGACAAAATTTCACACTGGACAAGAGAATGGTAATTGTAGGCCATATCAAATGACACGCAACGAGTTAAGATAAGGTAAATATATTCGTTATAGGAAAAATCATAGTAAATTTTGTTTCATTTTGATTATGTTTGTTCTGTTGTTAAATGTTTGGGCCACTGAATGTATGTCTTTTGTCTTATGTGTGGTGGCTAAAACATTGACGAGTTGCTCAGGATTTACACTACCGCCCCTTTTCCAGACGGCTGACAGAATTCCTATCACAACAGTTCAATGCGTTGCACTTTGCAATTGTTTGCGGATAGAGAGACCTCTCTAAACTCACCTCTGGGTCTTCTATTTTTACTGTGTCCTGTATCAGAGTTTCTAATTTGTGAAATCTTTTCGGTAAGCTTTTGCGACATATGTTTCAGATCATTGCTTTGAGTAACCTTGTTTGAAATACAAAAGTTGTTGTTGATACAATGCGCGTTCTGTCACATGCGTCAGACTAAGATTAACTGTTCATGAAGCATGGCCTTTCCGCCTGCCTTAAACCATGCCAAGCGCCGGTCCCAATTTCAATTTCGAGATAGTCAGCTCAATGTTTTAGATCATATGTATGGAAAGTTGTTTGATTCGTCTAATGGTCCAGGTATTTGGTCGCGTGAAGTTGGCTACGAGTGCTTATGTGATCCTCTTAGTAAGGGTCGTTCCTGCTCTTGGTCATCAGCCTATATAAAGATGCCGAAATTCTAAAGTGTCTAAAGGTTACAAATGTTTCTTTAACTCGATTTAAACAATGTGATGTAAATGTGGCTCATATTTACCGATGTAAATGTCGTCTTAAGGATCTGGTGTTAATAAAATGTCATATATATGTTTAATGTAATGAATTATATAAACAAATAATGAAATAAAACAAAAAAAGGATCTGGTGTTAAGCTGCAAAACAATTGCAACATCACACAAAAGGTCGTGTGTTATTGTCTGTTAACCGTGATCATTACAATTTAAAATATTTCCGGTCTTACACATTTTTACTATTCTTGGTGCATTTATTGCTGTATATACAGTAGTAATGGGGTTCAGTTCATTGTTTGCATTTTATATGTACTCGAACAACATATGGCAATATCGAAAATTATATAAAACCTTATACCACCGTAGATAAACCTTATTTAGTAGTTAAATGCTTAGTTCATCTCAGTAATAGCTGCACAAGACAGATCTGCCTTTATCATAAGGCCCTGGGTTGCCGTCGCTGTTATTACGCTGATTTATACGTTAGATGTACATTACTTATGATTGATAGTGGCGCGTTTCTGGTAATTAGAAAACATAAACGAAACCTACACCAAGAGTCGTGAGTTCATCCATTGCACTCAATATGTATGTAATTATAATCTATGCATGTGTATATACAACACTATCTGAAAGTATATGGAGCGGCATGGGCAAACCTCAATAAGCAGGTTCTAACATAATCCAAGCCTGAAATACAAGTAATTATCGTCGGTATTAAACGAACAATATAACGTTTTTTTTTGTTATCAAATGAACAAGATTGTAGTGTTTCAAGTTCCAGAATTTCATCAACTGATAGCAGACTAGTAATATATGTGGCTCTATATACAATATATGTATGTATTTCTTCTTGTAATACCCTTTAATGAGAACATTCCATTGCATATACAGTCGCCAGCAATAAATTACCAAACGCTATAATTATCATAATCGGAATGCGCTCGCCAAGACATATACATCACCTACCGCACATAGCGCTTTCTTCAAAATATTAATTACTGCACAAAAGGTATATCATTCTATAAATTGTTTTTAGCACTACCATAAACGGGGTCGCCGCTTGGGGTGATGTACCGGTCTTCGCCAAAACTCTCGATTTTGCCTCGTGGCGCCGACGAATAACGAAGCTGTCACTCGGGGTGTGAACACCATTTTATCTTTTGCCCAATACCGGATTCTAAAAGAAATAGGTTCAAATATGTGCAAACTGTGGTGTATAGTTGAATATCAAGGGACATGAATACACTGTATAGTTCTTCAAGCATTAACCTTACTAGGAAAATATAAATGAATTTCATAAATGACGTTGCCTTTAAAGCTTGATTTCATTCATATACATATTTAAAATCATAATGGTTTTACAACATATTTTTATTAAAGTAATTGTAATATTGTCAACACATCACTTAATATTCCCCTGGCATGATGGCCAGCGCCTGATGATGTAATCTTGAAATAAAATAAGTTGTTTTACATTACTCAAATTACATCTACATGTATTTGCAATGACCATATTAGCACATGGATATTCAATATCATACCTTGGTTATACAAACTGTAGAGCGCCATTTTATTTTGCTGTAATACCATATAAAAGCTAAGGAAAAAAATGCTTGAAACCCGACTCATCACAACCTTAATGTTTGCAACCCGATATTTTAATTCATTACCCTCCGCCTGAAAAGGGAATTAACTTTTTTCCTTCGTTCCTCCAAAATATTCCACAGAACGCATTACTAGTTTTTTTTCTTATTTTTAATACTTTCTTCCAAAATCAAACACTGTCCTTCTACGGTGAGCGAGGGGCGAAAATAGCCCCGTCTTGAAGGGATCGAATTTCGTCCCCAAGCAAAAGTGCCACACATAATGACATAGTATAATTTGCTTCCCCTCGTAGGCCTTTTGTACAGCTTGTCTTATCGCGACGACCAAGTATATTACCCAGGTCTCACTCCCGATCAGCGTCTAAAATAGAAACAAAAAACGTTTTGTAAACGTTAAACTTTAACGTAAACTTGATGATGAGATTGCTTGACGAAGCAATATCGTTGCGTAACTTCGGATCCGTGTTATACATGTAGCACGTCAAGCCTGGTCAGTGGTTTAAGAACAACGAAACACCGAAAACGGACACCGAACAAACAAAAAAAAAGATACACTAGACATAAAATCAAAAATATTTTAACGTCCAAATGACGTTTATTTTTAAACACCCATCCCACTTTGAGAGGGTTCCCTGTCATATGGCATTGGCCCAGAGATGGCAAGATACGATTGAGGGATGTGCGCGAAAACTATGAAAAGTTGACGTACCTTTCCATGGCATTATTCAGTCTTACTGAAGTTGTATTGTGTTTAAGACTGTAGTGTGCTTTTAAAACGTGATGAATTAATAGTTAATAATATATTTGCAAACAATCTGTTATATGAAAATATGTGAAATCTATAGGATGATTCAGTGGTTAAAGTGAAATAAGAGTATTTGAAGTTTCAGAAAAGGAATTTAAGATTTTAATTGATATACATTTATATAACGAGATATAAGAGGTAAGGTTCAAGAACGCACTCAAAAGCATGGAATGATGTTGGTTTTATTTTATATGGATAAATATAATATTGCACAATATAATCAAATTATTCATGAAATAATAATGTGCAATTTGCATGGCTACTTAGGCCTACGGAAAAATAGTGTTTTTCATGATTTTCCATACTAAAATAGCTTTTAAAAACTATCGAATATAACTGATTATGACAAGTTGTGAAAGGCACGGATCGAGTTCGATATTAGCTCCATTATTAATCACTCGTCCGTTTCCGACTGTCATTAATTGCCACGTTCGTTTCGCCGATAAATACTCAGTGAAGACGGTAATGAGCTGAGTAACAGAAATTGCTGGAACACACACGTATATTTGGCGAATATTGAGAATTCACGCATTTAGCTATGATGATGTATTTTTCTTGTTTGTTTTTTTTTCTTGATAAGTTTTGTCTCATTTATGATACAGAAGTGTCTACAGTAGATACCAGTTATGTAATTGTGTTTTGTTGAAATATTTGATTTCATTATTCGGAATAAAGGCACCATGCAATATGGTAAAATAATAAACATAATCATGAAATCCTAAATAATAAAATAGTGTGCATAAATCATTTTGTTAACTTTTTTTATGATTTTAGAAAATTAATATAGCACAGCTAAAAAAATCATTCATGATAAGTTGGAAAACAAAGACAATTTGATTTGATTTTGTGTTTACAAAACATACGAAACAAATACGTTTGTGATCGTATATAACATATCGCAAGGTATCACGAATTTCATTTAGTGGCACCAAACGTCTTCAATAAAAGCATCAATCTTTTCTCACATACCCATATACGCATTCACTCATAATTATTCGAAATCGTAATCGAATCCCACAGGAGCCGATACCCGTTCCATTGTTCTCACTACAAAAACTTTATATTCGCGGTGGTCATCAAACGAATCGGGATCTACCAGGACTGAATCTGGATCCACCGAGAGACGTCGGCGTATCAGTGAGTGCCCGGCGACGTTAAGCACGCACGGTTACGTCCAAGCCCCGCGCGAGTTATCCGAGAGGCGAATAGAGTAAGAGAATCAACGCGTAATGTGTATTGTGCGATACTTGTCTTAAATTGTAGATTAGAACCGAAAGTGCTTGTACCTTTGGTGAAAGGTGATGCCGAGAAAATGATTTTCACGGCTAATGCCACCAACAATCAAAGATAAGGGTTTTTTTCTGTTGTATTGTTTCTGCTTAGTCGGATTCATAGTCTAAGTGACGCAAGAAATACAGAGTTTCGTTTAAAAAATCTTCTTTTGTATTTGCCTGTAAAATTGGTTTTATAGTAGCCCTTATAAGTGACGCAAGGAATGTTGGAGCTGGCAAATTTATGAACAGCACGGGATATTGTTAAAGGATTGATATTTTGATGTTGAAGGTTTATGTGATTTGACGTTCGAGAACACACACGGATAAATATATGCATATAATATTATAATTCAGGATATTAGCAAACTATGTCTTTAACTCTTTAAGTAGTTCTAATCGTGCTTAATGTGCGTCTACTATTTCACCAACAAATTGTGCATGAAAAGTTAGCTGAATCAGAACCTGGTATTATATTCACCTATAAATACGTCAAGTCAAATACGTTGACTATATAACCAAAAAGACAAGTCTAACGTTACGATATCAGTTTTATCAGTTATAAATCTATACCAAAACTTAGTAATTCCATATAACTTGATCGTTCCCCATATAATAAGTTGGCGGGCGGCTCTTGCTTCATTATGTTTCTTTCGTTCACACAACTGCGCGACGTCATAGCTAGATTCAGCCTGTAAGAACCCACAGTAGCACCTTCTTTTGCAGAGCTCTCAACCAATCAGAACACTGTATTGGCAGACTACACTCTCTTTGCAAAACGCTGCATGTAAAGGTTACGTTACGGCGGAGCTGCTCGTGAGAAACTTTCACAGGGATTTTCACGCACCATCGCAAAGGTTGGATATTCTTGGAAGGTGGATTGTTGCAGTGTTTGTTACCCTCATGAGATATTAGCCGCAGAAAGCGTGACAGCAAAGTATAAGTGGCTATTAAAGGTTTACGTTACACAAATAACAGGCTATTCAATATCATCGCAACTATAAACACACAAAAAACTAACAAAAACAACAAAATTGTGTGAAGCTGCACTTCAAAAACGCAACAATAATAACAAATATCGTGTTTGCAAACTAAAGCATACAATCACCTATAAGTGTGCCTTTATTGTATCCTTTTATTGAGTGATTATAAACGTACATCGAGGCTTATATATCGAACATCGCGGCGGAACACATAAACCGGATGTCAACTATGGCGGCCCATGAACTGCTCCAACGAGGCCTTAGCAGTAGTTACATGACGAATCCCTACTACAGTCACGATCGGGCGGCATTCAGCTACTATGCTTCAAGTGAGTGTCATGGATACTTTAGATGTCGATCCGTCTGTCCGTGTGTGCGTACATACTTATAATCGGGTTTATGAGGGCGGGTACTTGCAGAATTTTGTGCGATCGCTTTGGGATATAAAGACAATAATGCAATACCAATATCGCGGTCTAAATCATATTTAATATGCGTTTTGCAATGATAGCAGAACATTACGCAAGTCTCTATCGGCATCATAATATGTGTTTATGTCATGTCCAGGGTATTTTCCTGTTCATTCATATGTTAGGATGTTGTTGTTATAGACGCTGTAATGGCAATGTTGATATATAATTTTTAATCGATTGTATATGTATTGTCGATTTCGGCGATCGGTCCATGATTTCAACATAATGTTATAAATTGCATACATAATTTTTCAAGTTTATGTTGTCAAAATTTTATCAAAACAAGTTTTTCTGTGATACGGAAGTGACTATGTCAGTCCGTCCGTCGGTTGACGCATGTCAACATTATTTTGATGCTTTGGTTAGATTCTCTATTCATTGCTAATGTGTTTGAGTAATTAAAATTCATGTTATCATATGTTTATGCAATTTATACATGTTTATCTATGACATATCTTGACACTGTGAAATGTGGTTGATTGTATATAGTCCCCCTATTTCTAATTCAAGTATTCAAGTCAATAATGTTACATTAATTTGAAATTCATTTGTTTTTGCAGGTATTTTGTTGCTAGATTTTTTTATGCTGTCATAATGTCATCTTACTTTCTTGAAGCCACATTATATTTTTTTTTCATAAAATAATTGACTTTCTAATAATATTTCAGCTGCTACATGCAAATCGCTATTTGCAATCATGATTTACCTTTTTGTACCTGACTTTTTATAAGTAAATTGAGTTGATGATGTATTTAACATACTTTCTGCTGTTGTATCATGGTAAATGGTTCTATTGCATTACCTTCATATCTATATAGCTGTTTATAAAAGCGAATTTAGTGTAAAATATCAACAACATCAATATTATTTACAAACATAGGGCCGCGTAAATTACCTTGCTCATTTTCTATAAAAGACTAGGCATCTACATGTTATTATTTGTTGGAACCATTCATGAATAGCCAGAATTGTGAAAGGTCACAATATAATGTCATTGATTTAAATAATTAATATTGCAAGCATATTTATGTTTCTTATAGTTTTCTTTGTGCGCGCAACCGAACATATTGATTCCTGATTCACGCACCAAACAAGATCTGTGCCCGTTTTTTTTACCCACCAGTTCTTACCTAACGACAATAATAAAAAATGCAAAAAAAACTCAAAATGGCGGACGGTTCACGGTTGATTTAACCAACACTGTGCCCCGAGTACTTCCTCCACGACCAATTGCTTTGTCAAACAGCGCAAAAAATCGTATCAAGAGGCAAATCACAGCTTTTTAGTAATGGGACATAGACCCGATACCTATCATTGTGTTTTTCGCATTTTGCGATTGTAGAGGTAGATAAAATCATGTCAAAATTGTGGTATAGATTAATATTTTAAATATATATCTATAATTGCTACATACACAATGGGATAATTCATAGGGTTTTCATATTTCAAAAACCCCAAGCCAAAGAAGAGTCAATTTTATGAAATATAATAAATGGCTCTGCGCGGTTGAAAGGCGAACTGGATATTAGTACGATCAAGTCGCAAGATAACGCGTTAATCGCGGATATTAGGTGGAATACTTTGCGTTTAAAAATGAAAAGCCAAGTGATTTCTATGTTTAGCAAAGAGACTATGATGAAAC
>LQRL01003495.1:32312-64803 GCA_001703475.1 Hydroides elegans
TTTTGCCTGCACTTGATAAATAGCATAATGATTTTTCACTTTTCATCTTTCTCATTCGCGCACAAATCAAAGCTTGTTTTGATGCATGAAACCCAATGGCTTCACACTCATTATTGCCCGTCCAGAGTTGAGCGATTCATCGGATGTTTTTGGACATCTACATATGACGTGTTTGCGTTTGCAGTCCTCATACGTTTTTCTTTAATAACGACACTAATTCCATCAAAAAAGAGAAAGCATCTATGTTTTAATCAGCGAAAAATGATTAAGATTAAGAAAAAAAAAGTTACTGATTAAAAGCTAAATAAAAAGAAAAAAATAATTCAGAGTATTTTGTCATCTTGTTCCAACAGCAATCTCACTAGTCAAATCACATTGTAAATGAAATATATACACAGTTAATTTTGCTTCATCAGAAAGCGACATGATGATAATATGAAGTATTTAAATTTTACACGGACCATCGCTTAAGCTGTTGTCATTCATTTTAGTTACACAAAGAAAGCAAATTATATTTTCTCAACGAAACAGATGAACCATTGTTAATGAATGCATATTTCTGCACTTTTTAAAAACAATTTCATTCCACTAAATGTATTGATAAAGCCAAAGATTATCCAAACAAGGTTATAACCAAAGTCAATCAACTTAAATGGATGAGTTTTCGTTCGATGAATAAATGGTTTGTTCGACCGTTTGTCGGTGGTGTGTGCGTGGGTTTCTAAGGTAAATTTGTCCACATAGATAGCTGTCAAAGTGTCGTTTTGCATCTGAATAGACAAGGGTGTGGGGGTTCTTGTATTCGAACCACTGTATTAGCGATTCCGAACAATGCGTAATGGTAGTCTTTCGATAAACAACCACCATTTTGCGAGATATACCCTGAGGGAGAAACTCATGAAGCGATTGAATACGTGAAGTTAACAGCTATTTAACTGGTAAAACAACCGCTATATCTATTTATTTACACCGTTTTAACAGATACCTTACATATGTTCGAATCACTGTTTGTAGTGCGCGGTTGGAATTAACAAAAGCTAGGAATTCCAGATTAACATACATGTAAAGTGTATGCTCCTTTAATGGTATATTTTTTTCTTGTTCTAATTTTCTATATTGATATGGAATTACAATTTATCTATGTCATAGTTGCAATATTTTATAGATTCACATATAGTAGGAAATATGAGAACATTTGGAAATTATTATAGAAAATATCGCTATTGTATATATATATAAGCTTGAGATGTTGTATCGAACTGTAATATATACATGTAAATGGTTTTGATCCGTAACCCAGCCCGCTTGGTAGTACAAATATTGTCTTGAAAACTCTTTAAATACAAAGTTGTCAGATTTCATTTTAGTTTGGTTTGACGTTTGATAAGTAAAAATAGTAAGAAATTGTCAGCTTATACAGTTTTGAAAATTGTGAAAAACCTATCTCTTTGACTTTACATATATCTCAAGAATTTATTGTCTTTATGTTTGTATCATAATAATTCGGAATATGGTGTTTAATAGCAAGGCTAATGCTATGAGTAGCCATAGGTTATTGCATGAGAAATCAATGCCTAGTACGGTACGTATCATGAAGAACACCTCATAAGGACAAATGTCAGATGCTTCGAAAAAACATAAGCCCATTGTACCATAGTCAGCTAGTTATAAGGATATAAACATACAGAAAAAATGTATTGCAGCATCTCTCGATACACACACAAAAGAGCAACCCAGTCGTGGCGTGAATAAACGACAGACTCACCAACAGAACCGAAGTTCACAGAAAATCAAAACAGAAGGAACAAACCATGGGCAAAAGGAAGAAAAGTGCGCGCGCGCAATCAATACGTTCCTGTGTGTACCATAACAGTTCCTGGCGCTACTCTTTTATTGTGTCGCAAAAACTTTTGATTTGTTTTGCGTTTGATCCGTAATAGATAGGGTGCGACTTCACAAGGACCGTGACAGAGTCATGAAAAGATAGCCAACTGACGAACATGGTTTCTATTCAGTGCCACATGAACGTCGCATTGCGTTTCAGGGTTGCTTTCCAAAAGGTGCTGCGCAAAGCGTGTTCTGATAAATGCGCAAAAGTTGGGAGACGGAAAATTAATCTGATTTATCACTTTTTGTGTGTATTGCTTTTTGTTGAGATTTTGATTTAATTTTGTTCATAAAAGGCGGACGTGTGATAGTGAAAATGCTATGAAACGTAGGAACAGAATAGAAAAAAGACACTTCACAGAGAAATATTTCATTTTTTATTGCTTTGATTTTATTGGCTGTCAATATAGTTTACGTGGAGAAAAGCTGTAAAATTCGAATTGAAACAAAAGATGAACAGTTAAACCTGAAATATACACCATTCACGATTGTTTGAAATCCAAATATCACGTCAACAACTGTTGCACAGTCATCGATTTGCCACAAATTTTCTTGAAATAAAATAAAAAAAATCGGGAGTGTTTTAACATAAAAGTTATGCTTTGATAAAATTACTCACTTTGATATTAATTTTAAGGCTTCTGTGACAACCTTTTCATTGCGATTTGTCATACCATATTGCTTGTATTAAACATTATTAAAATGATAAAGCACTATTTTCTGGCCAATAAATATGTAAAAAACGGAATATTTTAGCGCGACAAATATATGCATTTGAGATTCGTTTACGGATAAACTTCATTATTATTATCTGATATACTTAAAAAGAAGATCGTCTCAAAAATAAGACGTTTTAGGCTTATTAGCTACAAATATATCCGGTAATATAGATTCGAAATTTAAACCATTGTTCCATTTCACAATGCCATGATTTTCCTTTGCGTTTCACAGCCGGATACGACCTCACAGATGTATTTGATTTTTTAAGCCGAAAAATCTCCACGATCGCGAGATTTCTAAGAAATTATAACGAGATGTTGAATTTCTTATCTCTCGGCTTTCGCTCCTGAAATTGACTCCACACATAATCCTGACATTGTGTTGTTTTTCCTCTATATTCGATACATTTTAGAATTTTCGCAATAGGTCTTCTGTGAAATGTGTCTAAAATTACTGCTATTTAAAATGATAAAATCATAAATATGGATATAATATAATTCAAATATTTATAATGAAAGACAGTCCTATGAGTCATTTCAAAGGTTTTTTTTTCTGCGCTCTATCATATTAGGCATATATGGATGCCCTACCTTATATCTACGTAACATGTTGAAAATTATTTAAAATATACTATCCACATACCTTTTTTTTGTTCGAAAAATTTACAATAAAGGGATCGATTTTATTTCACAACTATACCAAAATTATCCATTGGGATATAGGCCTACGTCTCATTTTTCGTGTACATGGTTTAGGTATGTAAGATAAAAGAAACCAACGAAAGTGATACACTAATATATCATGTAGAAAACATACCCTATAATTTACAGCCATCTATAGGCCTACCCTAGCGTTGTGACGTATGTAGCGTTTTTTTTTTCGTATAACCTTTGCAACAATGTTCCTGCCGATCGACATTCATTTGTCATAATTTTATAATTTAATTTTGGGAACCAATGCCGAATGAATTTATAACAGGATATTAGACAATGCAATATAGGTTAAAACGATCATTCATAATTTCAAATTATCGTTATTATATAAACAAAATAGTATGAAAGTACGAAACGACCAAAATGTGGAACTAAATCCCATTAATTATTATTCAAAGTATTGTTGATCGCTTCTTTGCATGTTGTTCGGGTATACGAACGGCGCTATATGAAATTTGTGCAAAGCATACGACCTACTCTTCGATTTTGTTTAACAGAACACATTTAATGTGATTCATCATATATTGTGATTCTTGAACGGAATGCGTGTGAATTCTATGAATTGATTTTATAATTTTAACAACTTTTAACAACCAAATTATATTCCTATGAAATTTAATTGATTATGAGTTTCAAGCTATTTTAAATATTTAATTTAAGCGAAATATCAGGAAAAAGCCTTTGCAAAAGATCGTTAGAAAAAGACGATAAGGTATTACCTTTTGTCATGAAAATATTCGAAAAAGTAAAACGTATATATCATATTTTCCGCTAATTGAAATATGTTTCTCATATTACTTTTTATTTGTTACATTTCACTTTGTTTTCCTCCAAACATGTGACGGCAATATGAGCAACAACAGTTTTAGGTCCTTCGCTAATTGTGCCACCTCGTACCATTGCGTTCACTTGAACGCTGTTGTCAACCCTTCTTGTCTTGTTTTCACTGGAAAATAAAAAGCAACTGTAAAATCAGGGGCCTCCAATGTGTAAAGTTTGTGATTATTATATGATTCCCAAAAACCTGCATTAAAAAAAAAACATTTTTGAATCAAGCTTGCACATACTTTGATATTTTGATCGAATAGTGGTAAGTATTTAGTGGTGCATTGGTGTGACACTTTTGAGAATTATGTACTAAGATGATCAAATATAAAAAAGATCGTTGCGAGATAGTAAGATATAATTAAAATTGAATATATTTTAAGACGTACTGATCATCATAATTTTGTAATAATGTAAAATGTTATGTTAACAACATATAGAACATCTTATTCTATCATCTACATATCATATGTAAAATAATTGTATATCAAACACCTGCACCTTAATTTTACATATTATAAAATCAGGTTAATTGGCCTCGCTATACAAAAAATCACGAATTGTTCAAACCATTTTTGCTTATTTAGATAAAAGCGATTATGTTAAAACATCAGTGAAATATAGGGTATGCAAAAATAGATTCCAGACATAATATTTTTGAAGACAAAGTTCAGTTGCGAGCATTCATTAGTAAAATATATCATGCAGATTATATCATGTGTATTAAAATGCACCCAATTATCATTCAGTTTTTACCTTTTTGAAACATAAGATATAGTCATGTTTCTATAAATATGAATCGGTAATAATATCTGAATTGCATGTGTTATATATTTGTTTATGTTTAGAAACTTTACGGGGGAAATGTATTCTATTTCAACTACTTTCAACAAACATCAGGAAAAAGCAAATTCAATATGCCATGATTAGAGGTTGACGCTTAGACTTCTACGTTTTTAAACTAATATCAGGATAACTATGCATTTTCTTAATCTTGAAAGTTTATATTGATATGTATACTACAATTAGCTCGCGATCTGTACTAACTAGAAAAACAAACTTGCAACTTTTCCAGCGCATTATGTTTCTCAAATAACAAAACGTAAATATAAGTGCCACTTATATACGCATTTTGCACACACTATTTCCTAACGTGGAAAAACAAGTCGACAGGAAGATCTCAAATTGTACATGTTCAGCGCATGTTTATTTTCCGTAAACTCAAACTACTGTTTTATTTAACGAATGTCGTGATTTTTGCTGAAACTCTTCAAGTTATTTCTCGAGGAGTGTAGGGTTGCAGTTCAAATATTCAGTGAGACAGAAGGAGAGAACCTAGGGTTATATGGAGAGTAGAGAGACTGGACCAGGGACACCAGGAAAGGCCATATTGTAAATTGTCTGAATCTGCATTATACGATTATATAACAAGCAATATTCTAAATAAATTGTTATTTATGATAACTAGCTAAACAATTATGCCGCGAAAAGAAGTCAATCTACAGTTATCCAACTTCGTTCCATTGCAGCTTCTTTATAGAAAAAAGTCAAATAATGTCATTTTTCACAGTCTTCACTGGGTGCTCTAATAACAGCAGGGCCATATTGAGAATCCCTAGATGCATGGGGATCGGGTGGTGTCCCCACTCGACCCCCTAATACTCTCACCCCAGCCTCAAGCCCCCTCACACCATGGTGTAACTATCACAGCTTTGTTTTTCTTGCAAATTCAACCAATGACAAATAATTTGATCTGCTTATTAAGTGGTTATTGCACCGAAAAACAGACACCATTTGCATGCCCCTTTTGCTTTTTGTATTTTCTGCAACTGAAACCCCCCAGTGTCGCGAAATAACTGCTGCAGTTACTGAGAAATTCAAACATTTTAGCCTAATTAGTGATATTTATAAAATTGTGATATCATTTACAATATTCATTAATGATTTCCGCTGCTTGGAATGTAAATTTGTGTATATCACTTAGTATAATTAAATGATTTTGTAAATCAAATACATGTTTTTGATATGACCTATATGGAATACTAAAACCAAGTCACTTAGCATGTGTGTATCGAATTATAATATCAAAATATAATATCGTAACTCGACTTCAATATGACATCCAGTTTTTATTCGATAATTTGATATAACAAATTTGTTATTTTGACTCCAAGTTTCGCATTAATTAATATCCTGCGGTAGGTAGAGGGAAATTCATATTTTTATCCATCGTTACTTAAAAGGTTAATCCAGTTGACCAACCATTCCTTTTTATCGCTCTCAATTTCCGCTTTTCGAAATCGAAAACGCGTTTCTTTTTACGCAAAAAATCATCGGAAAACTCTTTATGCCAGAACACCGAAAACCAGAAAAAAATAGTCCAAGAGATAATTGATAGCTCGCGTAGTGATATACGAGTGATGGATCCGTGGTATTACGAGCGGAAAACAAGCCGCGCGGGATAACGTGTAATAACGACGGTAGGCATGGTGGTAGGTAACCATGGTTTCGACGCCATGACACCTGTTTGTGTTGTATGTACGGCCCTCGGGACGCCCTCTGGCCTCCAGTGCCATTATTCGCGTATTAACGTCATGCTCTAGCTGAGTGAGCAGTGGGAAGGGTGGGCCATAGCGCCATAGGCGCACGTCACTTATAGATGTAGTTGTTCATATATCACCGAGGCATAGCTCAAATTAATAGACACTAGGTTTATGGGAAGGCTGCATCGAACTTAGATTGATTTTGTGTGGTATTTTATTGAGATTATTAATAATTACATTGCACTACTAGGTATATGAATAGGAATTTATGTTTGCTCCATGGCCGTTCTAAGCCTGATTCTTGCTGAAAAAAATCACCGCTTATGGAATATTTATATGATCTTCGTATCGACGGGATGTGACGCAATAACTTTTACAATAGTAAAACATATGTTATCTTGACCATTTTATGATTAATCATGTATTTATTGTGAGATACTAATTAGTACGTGCATGTAGGATCCACGTCGCTCACCGACGGAAGGATGCACGCGTACGGTTCAACGCCGTTCCAATCACGCATGCGTGGGCGTTGGCATTTTTGCTTAACTATCAACTATATTATAATGCGCTAACAAGCCTAATTTCGCGCGCCAGGGTGCGTCCTTCTTGGCGCCAACGCCCGGAAGCTGCATTATGGACCATCGTCACCTCTGACCCTTACACTTCCGGATTGCTTTCGTCAGCCACCCAGGGTGATATGATGGGTGCCTGCGATGTGTGGGTATTGAGGTGTGGAGATATGAGAGTTATTAGCATTCCTTGGTCAAGAGTCACAGAGATTGTGTGGAGAGATGCATGGGAGTGTCCATCTTGTACCCGGCGCCTCTTAACTCTAGTTTGTCTCATAGGTGGAGGTCATGTGTAAAAGGATAGAAAGTGTTGTGCTATGACTATATTGAAAACTAAAGCTTCCATGCAAAATGTTATATTTTGCATCCTATCTGTATTTACTAAAAGTATAACTCTTTCTTCAACGCTTAAAATGCATAGAAATAAATGGCATTACCATTACCTAACTGGTAACGCCATGGCACTCTAAATGGTATAGTCATAAATTGAGTATAACCCTAGTTAGGTAGGAATGTGCATCGGATATTATTCTATCTATCATTTCCACGGATTCTCGGATCGTTGGCATACTTGCGGATGGTTCGCGAATTGATGGTCTTAATAGTCCACCTGTTACGGCTCAGCAAGTTCTGAAATTAGTAATGTAAACATTGTATCTAATGGGTGATGGATGTAAGGTATTTGGGGACTAAGCATAAGTTATGATATAAGGTATAATTGTATGGCGGTCACCCAAGAGAATTATAGGAAAATAAAGTTTTCCATCACTATAAATCAATTTATTAAGGGTATATGCGTTTCGTTTTAATCAGGTTTTTTTTAATATTGACTCATTGTCCATAGAAAATGGAAACAATAAGACTAGTATATGGATATCATCAAACGGCTGGCGACCAATGGCGACATAATGGGATTTTTAATTAACATAGATGTATGGATAAGATAAGAGTCCCTAAATTGTGTGATGCTCTATATCTACCGTATAAAAGGCTTCGATTCCGTGGCAAAGAAAGCAATGTTTCCCTGTGAAATAAGATTCCGATTGAAACAGAAACCATCATCATCCGTAAATCTTATCTTTTAACGCACTTCGTTTCGCGCGTACAATGCTGTGGCTATTTTGTGATAGACGGGTGAAACTTTTGTAATTTCATACCCCTTGAACCGCACACAATACCTATCAGTTTTAATTTGCTGCTAAATCTCAGCGAAAGTCGGCTGATATGAGACATAATGACTGGAAGATTGGCCGCAGTTTAAATTCGCGAATAAACACGACTTTTATTATGGCTTTTCTGCGAGAACGCGCAATTATTTGAGATAAGTAATGGAACTGTGGCATGCGATGTCTTTTGCAAGTTTAGATGAATTCTTTAAATCAATGAGAGATTTGAATGCTTTAGTCGATGAACGTTTTATGTTTAACGAATTCCATTCGCTTTTAAAATAACTATGATAATGTGTTTGGAAAGAACTGAAAATCGACATGATGACTTTCTTTTCAACGAATATTTAGGTGCAATCGTTTCAACATTCTAATTTTAATCACTTTTCCTATAGATTATCATCATTTTGCACCAAGCAACATTTGATTGTAAACAACAACAAGGCATTTCATAATGATTTTTATTGAAAATATCCATCCTTGGCCTCTGATTTGCGATCGGTTTTGAGTCCAAATAAAAGACAGGAGCCTGCCATAATAATGATTTTCGCTAATTGATGTAGCAGTTGCAAGAGGTGCACTGTATCCGATGTTCCATATTTTGAGGTAAGGGTAAGTGAATTCAATTGCCGTGTAGTTTTGAGGATAACTGAGTCGGGTTCTAAGAAGGGTAGGCCTTTCGCTACGTAGAAGATTCGTGACTACTTAGTCTGTTGACGTTGAAGCAACGTTGTATAAAGACAAGTCGTTGTATAATAACGGAACTGTCTTCGCGCTTGAATTTATTGACGTATTTTTTTTTCATTAAACTCAAACTTTTCCAATATTAAATCGCAACTAGAAAACTATTTGCAAACTTAGATATATTTGATACATAAAAACGTTTTTACGACGGTTGGTAAGATGGTTATTTTGAGTGCTTTGTCAAAATAAGATCAGCCCAATGTCGGGTTGTTAAAGCGAATCTTGCATGCATATGGGCCGGTGGTATGTTGATACTCTTGCTAAGGTCATAGTATTCAGTCAGTTGCTCTCACTCTCCGAATCCACAGAGAATACCAATTGTCGAAATGTATGTACAGTTGCAAACATATTAATATTTTTTTTTAATAAATAAAATGTATCTAAATTAATTAGTCAAACGTGGTATTATTTATCAATGGATCATTGTTTTGATGAATCCAGGGTCCTATAGAGACATTTAACTTTCACAGTTTAAATAATCATTTTCTCTCACAAGTTTACATATGAAGTCATTAAACTAGAATGCATATTTAACCTACATACAGACAATTTGCTCATGTACTAACATAATTTTTATCATCCCATGGTATGGAATTATATATATTTGATAGAATTGTGGTAAAGCATAAGGTTTGTAGGGCATTTAGCATAAATTCAAACATCGCAAATAACATGCATTACTCCAACCATAATAACCTGTTCCATGTTTGACGAGATGTACAATGTGTGTTATTCATTTCTCATTTACGTTTTATTAGAAACCATGGTAATTGTTTCGTTAAATGACTATCATATTTAATACGTTAAATGCATAGAATTCTATCCCATTTGTGAAATAAAGACGTTTATATTTTTTAAGCCAAAACCCATGTGGCAGGTGTTTTGATATTTATATGTTGATTATAAAACGTTCGACAAATTTTGTTTCTATTTTTTACTTAAAAAACTTTCATTATACGTTAACATTGCTGAGACTTGTAATTATACAATTCGAATGTTTAGACAATTAGGAATGGTGCCTGAGTTTGCAAAGTTTGACATTAGAATTCGAGGTTTGGTCTACGGCATAAATGCAATATGTATGTGTTCCTAAAACAAAGGGGCCATCCTTCAACCAAACCACAACCAATATATTGATGCCCAAATTCAAAACGGTTGGTATGAATCACGCTGCACGGTGGAATCATGGACCTCTTCATAGATCCCATCCCCGTGTGGTTTCAATCGGTTTCGATTTCATTCTATCATCGAATCCAACTAAGTTCGTATCCTCCCGGCGGATGGGGTTACTCGCATGATAAACCTACACGTTTGTGTAGCAGCGGGCGGGCGGGTGGGGGAGACCCTCTTACTCATTTAACCAACTCTGCAAGAAACCCGTGTGTATTACACGAAATGCTGAACACTACAGCGCTGCGAAAACACACGGAGCGTGGTATCATGGGATATAATCGAATTTGAATAGATCTAACGATATTTTTGGTAAAAATCGTAGGAATTGAAATAAAATCCATGGATCCATAATGTTCCATGGATTCCAATGGGAAGTCTCCGCGGGACGTTATAAACAACATAAGCATGCTACGGCTTATCATTGATAGAAACATGGATAGGGTTTCGCTTTCGTGAAGATAGGGTTTCGCCTTTGTGCCTATCGATGACCGGTTCCCAGCGGATACGGAATTCAAATAGACATACGATGTTCACAAAACAGATGCACTTTGTCAGTCAAACTATTTGTGTGAATGCATTTTGTGATATGACAAGAAAATATAAACAAATCATCATTGTCAATGAGATTTCATTGTCGAAGTCATTGCCATTTGGAACAAGGTTGATGCCATACATCCAAGGCATGTCTTCAAGTGCAAGAGAAACACATTTACGATATTTCATACTGGTTGTCGATGCAATTATGAAAATTCAGATATCAAATAGTCCCATTTTAGCATTTACCTATTTCATATGTTAGATATTCCCTACCTGTAGTACACATGCCATGCATAGTTAAATCGAAGACAATCAAACACCGGAGTATATACTCCCGGCTCCGGACTACATCACCAATGATTTGTAAATTTCCATGCGTATGAATCGATAATTAATGTTAAATATGTTTTATCGTATAATGGGAGAGGGCTATTTTAACATATATCAATGTTTCGTTAAGATGTTTACCTGATATATATAAAGCTGTGTAAATAATATTAGGGATAGTTCGGTAGCGAACAAAAACGCTTCTGCAATGCAGCCTCGATTATCGAGAAAACTTAATCACAATTTTCATGGACCCGTCATATACATCCATCCACCAAAACACAAAAACCTGAACCTTGCCTTGTGTTGACGTTGCGGTCGTTCTCGTCTTACAACGCACAATCAGGAGCTGTCAATATCGCGTCGTCATTTCTACGCCCCGTCTTTTAGCGTGCCGCTTTCCGATCGATCGGGCGATGATAGCGGACGAGAGAGCGAACGGGATCTGATTCGTTTTGACAGGCGATAATACAACACAGGTGTATGAGATTACCGTGGAGCGAGACTTAAAACTAAATACTCAGACTGAGTGATATCCAATAATGTTACAGTGAGACATGACAACGGTTATTTATATGCAAAATATACTCTTTTTGATAAGTTATGTAATCTTTTATACAAACCATACTGATTTCAAAGTATAAACGACAAGTTTGCTCATCTGAAGTTGGTTATTCTTCGCCGTGTTCAGTCTTTAGAATATATCTTCTCTAGTTGCCCCCCATAGCCCTCAAAAAGCTGTTGCTCTATCATGATAGCAACTTCTGAAGCGTTGTACAGTTATCCCTGTGTGTAACTGATAACTAGCAACTGTGGCTTCTCAGGTTTGAAAATATTTTGTGTATAAACCTTGATGAGATCATAATAACGAGGATGATATGATCTCATTATGAACAGTTGTTCTCGGATGTCACTGAACAATATCGCACATGGAGTTTGTTTTTGATCGAGATAGTTGACCCCTCAGTTTTGCAGTTAGCCCCCACATGAGGGGTCAAATTATATGGGGAGATTATGATATGCCCTTTTCAAAATTCCTAATGAAAATGTTTAATATATCATTTTTGAATACGGGGTTATGTTTTAATACTTCTTTTTAGATTTATGGACATTCTATTTCCAATACCTAGCGTTATATCACGTTATCTTATGTCATTGTTTTGGTTGTTATTTCTCATGGTGCCATGTTAAATCGATATATTCAATACTATACCATGTCACCTTTTGCTATCAAGCAATTTACCATAATTCAATACATCGGAACACCCGTTAACGTTACTGAATGTAATTTTGCATAAACATTTGTTATGTTTCTCATAAAAGCAGTTCTAGATTACTATCTGGACCGGCTAACGTTACACTAAACGCGTAGTAATACATCAAACCGACACTGCCTTGTCACCTCTTCGCGACCGCGCGGATCAAGGCTTTCAAAAAAAAATAGGGCGACAGCAATTATATTATAGAACAAAGGGGACAACTAGCGGGAACAAAGGGTTTTTACCTTGCTTGTTTTCCCCTGCCTTTTGTTTGTTGGTTCGGGCGACATCGATAAACTAGCTTTACGTACCTGAGGAGATGTAACTCAATACTACAGATAGTTGAATGCTTGGTAGTTATCATATGAGGTGATAGATATATCATACTTGTAACTTAATGGCTTTAGCTCAGGGGAAGATCATTTTCGATGACGGAAATATCAAATGAGAACACGGTAGACGGGTAGCCCTGAACCAGACGGGCAGTCGGGTATTTCCTGCATTCATTGTACCTTATCAATTTAAATCCAACATATAAAGACATATATGATTATCCATAAAAAGCTTAATTTGCAAAAAGTATTGATGCGTTTAATTAAAGTAAGCCCCTCTATTTAATATAAGTTGATTTCTAGCAGATCTCAATCGACATCATGTCTATGCTATGGCGCATATTGATCTGAACCTTGCGTGACGCTCCTCGTAAACATGCTGGAATCTTAAACGGCAAAACTAAAGCGCGATTGCGAAACGTGGCAAACGAAAAGTATGAAAACGATATTGAAGGTATTATATTCAATATCATATATAAAATCGATGTGTGTTCTATTTAGCCTTCAAAAACAGCTTTATAGAATATATGATATCAAACACTGCAAAACTTACGTAGAATGATTTAAACCCTAATTAATTTTATCAGCATTCTTATTTCAAATCAAGACCAATTTTTTTTCGGTTTTCATCAATAGCTTCTCGAAGACATAATTGCCATGTATGTATAACTATCGGCATTTAGACGTTAAACTCTTTTAAACGTTAAAAAAAGTGCATGAAATCCAATATGGCCGAAACTAGGTGAGGAGCCCCTTAGCTGGCTTCCCCCTGTTGACTCGGGTTCACACTGAAGTGTTTGCCCCACCCCATCGGGCTCTCGTTATATTCCTTGTTATTTACCCACTTTATCGTCTTAGAGCAAGCAAAACGCGGCGATTCTGGTTGTTCGCGCAAACTATACAAGAACGTTGAAGGGATAATTGCACAAACATTTACTTCGAAAAACATGTTTTGAGTTAATAGCACATGCATTATATTTAATATATGCGCTGTCATCCATGTTGATATCAAAGGAATACACCAATGTCATTGCGTAAAACATGTCTTTTGCAAAAAACATGGTCAAACGTCATGCAAAAAAAAAATAGGAACTATCAAAGCTGTTTCCTAAAAACTTCGATTTTGTACTTAACCGGCTGGTGCACTCAGCCCTTCAGTTGAGTTTTTTTTTATAATTTGAAGAGTCGGATAGAATTCCATTACAAGGAGCACTCAACAATGCGGTAAATGGTTGGAGGGTCCTCGACGAGTGGTTTCCAATGCCAAATTTGTGTGTTTTCTGGACTAAATAATTAGGTGACTATTTATAGCAAATGTCACTTTAATAGTCTTAATGAACTTACAAGATATGGGTATATAAGTGAATTGCTATTGAAAATGGTTAAGTTGATGTTCTAAAATACATAGATTATTGACGTTATAGGGTTTTATTGATAAATATATCAGAATCGGAGGTTTATACCTAAGCCAAATTGGGCAACCCGACGAATCGGGCTAGCAATTCCGTGATTCGTATCACCAAGTATATGAAACAAAGAAAATACGTCTAAGCTAATTGTTCAGAACATAAACTTTTAGGGTTTGTTCACACTAGACGCGACACGTGGCAATATACTTATATGTCCTTTGTAGTACATGCGGCAGAGCCAATAAAGAACATATAGGTATATTGCCGCGTGTCGCGTCTAGTGTGAACAAGCCCTAAGGCACCCGTCTCCCAATAATCACTTTCAACTTCAGGTACCTTAAATCTCCATAACCAGTGTAGACTGTCAAAGCGCCCCTTGTATATAACGGCGCGTCCCTAAATCAAGGGACCAACCCCGTAATCCATCATAGGGCTTTGTGACCGTCGCGATATCACTACCAGGGCAGTACGACGGTCCTATACTGCATCATCCTAGAGCTTGATGCTTCTATAAATGATGTACATGATATAAAGCCTTTGTGTCACAGAAAAAGGTGCAAATGTCGGATTCCGTGCAGAACCTGTAAATATGATCTGTTAAAATATATTTTGTCTTATTCTTCGACTACAATTATATCACCTTGGCATATAGATGTTTGGTTGTCGTTGATATTAGCTGAAAACCTGAGTGCAAAATGTGTCTCAGGACATGTTCACGCCAAAAATACGTTTAACCAAAGCTCGTCCCTTGTACTCATGCAATAAGCGCTCCTTTTACAGTTATAGCTATGTTAGCACGTTTTAAGTTTATGTGAACGTAGCCTTACATATTTCAGGGGAATAATTGAGTCGCAACCCTTTTGCATTGAATCCTTAAATGATGAACATAAACACGTTTATAATGTTGATAAACGACGAAGTGCGAATTTGAAAACGAATGCTGTGCAGTGTTTTAAATTCTCCTTAGAATGAACTTTAATGTTTTTAGTTTTTAGTTTTTATGTGTTGTCTATGCTGACATCCTCAACCCTCGCTTTCATTTATTCATGACAATCAATTAAATTTGCAAGTAGTGTTTGTTTTTCATTGCTTTGTTTCATAGACAGGTATAAATATTGGTGTGAATAAAAACGCTAATAAACAGACATTAATATCACTGTGTACAGTAGGAGCTTTTGTTTCAGAGGAGAATGCCGTCTCGGAAAGCCACAGTATGTCATCTTAATTATTCCCTCGCTTTGCAAGATGCTGCCGTAAATTAACGCCATAATCCGAAAACTTTGACACTTAACTTTTATATGTTCTTTATATCATAAATATGTGTAAACATATATAAAGCTGTCTTGGTATTGTATAAATTATTAAGTATTACAAATTTACCAATACTTAAATTGACGTTTTTCTTTGTTTTAATGTAGGGAATATTTACATTGTTTATGATAATTTTATTGTTTCAAAAATTCCTCATTCCGATAAAAAAACCTGAAGTATTGACTCTGCTATCCAGTGGAGATCGCTTGAATTTCGACGTGTTTGTCTTTCTTGGACAAAAATGGCTCATTACAAATTTATTTTAATTTTCAAACGAGATGGCATCTATTGTCAATGGATAAGAATGGAATCCGTGTCAATAAGGGAAGTTCATTCGATAACGTATTGTGTGTCTGCTACCTGATTTTCAAGTATTTGTTCTACTCTTTCGCTGATAAGAGAGATGATTTTAGATCAAATTCACTTATAACCCCTGTTTGGACGTTGCTGTAACGTCGTAAGTCATGCTCGAAACGTATGTACTGAACGTCAATATATTAATACTTATAAATTTATTTTGGACCCGAGTTAAATGTGTGATTGGATTCTTTGTAGCTTACATGCGGACATAGAAAAATATTTAAAATTGATGTAATCTTGGCCATATGAGCAGGATATTCAAGAGACTGTAGGCTGGCATTCTTCACGATGTTATGATAGTTTGCATCATAGCTTTCCCGCATGGGAGAACACTAGACTCGGATTCAAGTGATCCTGAGATATTTACACCATCCATTTACCTGTTTATTAATCACTGAGCTTGGATTAAAATCTTAGTCCATTGGTATGCCTCCAAAAAGAATCAGTAATATGAAGTGCCAAAGAAGAATATAAAAATGCATTAATCAAATATGATTTTCGGTTAACATTTGTGGTTTGATAACAAAATGTATTCACAGTGTGATATTCAATATATCTACTGATGATTTAGTTTAGTGGATCTACCAAATATTTATCGAGGTCGTTATTTTTAACGTGCTATATTAACTTTGGTCCAGGAAACAATATATCGATCCATATGTAGGGCTATCCACAGACACTAGATAAATATGATCGGGTCAACATTTATTTAATGTCTGATATCTCATTGTTCTTTTAATTATGTACATTTCACCAGTTAATAAGAGCTCGTAACTCATGCTCGCATACAAACTTATGCATAATGAATCAATTAAAAAAGGTGCATTCATTTGTAATCTTAAATATATGAGCAGTGATTGCACAATAATTTTATTATGATTACACTTGTGATAGGTTGAAATAACCCCGAACAACAAAAATAATACAAATCACCTTATTATTAATAATCATTTATTTTATTGCGAGATTAGAAATTGCATTCAATACAAATGTCACTTTTTTGTGGCACTTCTTTTATTGTGAGGGGTGTTATTGGGTTGTTTATTTTGCGCATACCCGTACCATGTCGTGCCAGTGTTGACAGCCACACTTATCCGCACACAATTCCTGCCGAAAAGTCACCCACAGGTCCTGATCCAGAGGGGGGGGGGTTGAGATTTAGTAGATATCCCATTTTGGTCGTCAATTTACCCATTTTTAAATCACCGATTTTGATTTTAGAGCATAATAATAAAGGTTATGGACTATTCGAAAATGTATGTTTTATTGCATTTGTTTCACTGATTATAACCATCTAGACCGAAACTATATGCATACATCAGAAGACAACTTATCGTAAATACCCGTTTTATTATACATCATGTGATTCCAATTATTAAAACAAAAAACTGTGCAACGACAGAAATGAACGTAAAAATTTTCCATGATTGCTGAATTAAACTGCGTTAATAAGATCTTAAAGTACGAAATATGTATGCAAAATGAAATTCTTTATTTTAGATTTTGAACACAATATTTTACGCGATTTTGTATGCAACATTTGTTCATTAATCCCTGGACGTGTGCCTGTTTACAAACACTACAGTCATTCAATATGCAACCCGAACCCCTATATTTTTGCTTATTAACCGTTGAGCTCAACTGACATACAGTTATAAAAAATGGTGTATGACACTAGGATGAAGTGAGACTTCAATCTTCTAATCATGGTAATTACCCAGTTATATCTTTACATGCCAAATTCAGCATTAGTAATAGCGAAATACGAGAACTTTGAAATGTTGTTTATTTTCGAGTTTTTTTCTCCCGATACGATTTGATGATGATTATCTACATTCAAAAGCTGTAAAAAAACAATCAATTGTTGTTGAATAGGTTAAATAGGGCATGGGGCATGTTAGTTTAACGTTTTGCATTGTATTCTGGTCCTATGCCTCATCCAATAAGGCTTGAGCGAACTTGTAATGGAAGGTCAAATAAACATGTAACATACCCAATGAATGTACTGTTGTAGGTTGTATGTAAAATAAAATAAAAAAAAAAACGGAAAATAATTTGATTCAGCCCTGTCGTTTTCAGGGTAGGGATTGCTCATTTTTGTTTATATTGCTTATTTTATGACTTCTGATTCAAACATCTATCTTATTAAAACAGTTTAAGGAATAAATAATATTTACTTGTTTTTTTTGTTTAAACATTCAAAATATGGAATATTATTTTCTGTAGTTTTTAAACTGTTTTCTACCAATGCCGCTCAAATGTCACAAAAGTTCTAAAAAAACCCTTGATGGCTCTTTTTATGCATCTGTTCAGTTAAAAATTCCCTTGACAGACAGAGATTCACCATCCACAAGTTGGGGCCAAACCAAAATGGCCCCATGGTAGGGCTGTCAAATTGATTTCGTTCCGTACATTATGGGCCCCCCTTCATCCTTATTAATTTAGGGGACTATTAGTAGAACTAATGTCTAGGGGATTCCACCACTTAATTATCTGTCTTGCGCGTCTTTTCGAAAAAAAAAAACGCACATCATCATATAATGCGCCACTACGGTGTTTGAATAACTCGTTTCGAAGAGCAAATTTTACACATCCCCCAAGTTAAAACTTTCTGAGTGCTTCTTAGTGCCATACACCATGTACGTTCAAGGTGTATACCAATAACCTGTACATATCATTTTAGGTATTTCCCCTACGACAGAATACGTTAGATTCTTGTCTAATTGTAGATAGATCCTACAACAGTGAGGTTGCATAGCTTATGAATGCTTTAAAAAGCCATATAAATCAATGTTTACCAGTTTTCATTAAATAAAAGATAATAAACCATATCTCATTTTAAACGATTTCTTATCATATCATTTTCACCTATCCATTTGTTCTTGCCTATACTTCTACTACAGTCTTTTGTCTTTTATAATTTGACACCTTTTTTTCGTTTTAGATTGAAGGTGTCAGATTTAGTACCACCCAAACCTACCCCCTTTACTTGCATACACCACATATATTTCAGCCCATGTCACGCACGGTACACTATACGCACACTACACGTAGGGGCGTAAGATCGATGCGCATTTGACGTCGACATGTGCGCGATCTTATCGACGTCTTGAGTAATGGGCCCCGCATGTTACCCTATTTACCCCGAAAATATTTCGAATCACACCACCCCCTTACCCTCATCGCTCTCATCCGAACGAAGACGCAAATTAGTTTTCTCACAGATCGTACTGATAACACAGAAGAAAGATGAGGTGATTCGTTTTGTCGTAAAATTGTTCTACGATGTAGTTTTTGTGTCCCTGCTTATTTAATGTCATGATTCTAATTTATTCTTGCTTTTTTTTTTTCTTTTTTTTTGCCTTCATAAGCTAAAGATACTCTGCTATGACTCATTGATAATTTAAAATATTAAATCACTGTAATGACACGTTGACTTAGATAACCCAAATCAATCTTAATCTAGAAATATACAATATATATTCTTAAAAATCGTATTTTGTTAATATAAAACAAACATACAATAAGACGCAACCTCCTTCATTTACAGAACTGTATGCAGCACTAAGATTACTTTTGCTGACTGAGAAATAAAAATAATTAAGCATATACATGTACCTTTTCCAGCGAAGTTAAAATAATGATGCGGTGTGATAATTAGATAGGTGTCGGATAACGTGTCATTTGATAGCGCTTTTGAATAGACACAAAGTACAAACTACACTATGTAGGTGCGTTTAATGTGTTGAATATAAAAGCAAAATACATAGCTCCTTGATGATAATGAAGGTATAGATTTACTTTATGGCCGTTTGCGACACGGCAAAATATACGGAATTGAAAACGATCGCGCAAAAAAAGTACAGAGTTGAAAACGATCACATTTGAATCATGACGTTTTTGCGTTCAGGTGGTCCATATGTTGTTGAGAGGCTGTGAGACCTGTGACTAACAATTAATAGAGTTTTAATTAGCTCCAAAACAATGACGATAAAAATTGTTTATTGTGAAGAAAGAGCAAAATGGTACATGGAAGGCGTGAAATCATTGGCATTTTAAATGCTGGGCAAGTTTGAGAGCAATCGCGAGATTAATTAAAATTTATTGAAAATATTTCAAAACAGCCTGCGCGGATGTCATGCGTAGTGTGAATTTGTCTCACATATTTCTCACCTAAACTCCATGAAGTCTATTAATAAAACCCGCAACGAGGGACCTTTTTAACTCAATTCTAGACACCCTTGCAGTTTTCAAATTGGTTTTAGCAAAATAGGCCCTATATGAAATATGAAATTCCATTGTAACATATATTTAGAAAACATCATTATGCGACGCTTAACTATCATTTTATCGCCCTCCGTTAACTTATATCTCTCAGGCGTTTGACCTTTGGTATTTTTTATATTTTTTATCGCAAGCTGATTCAAGAAATGGTTGGTGGGCACGCTATCTATGAGCAACAAGATGGCTCTTTTCAAAAAGACTTGAGCAAGAAAAAAACGATTTCCACCTTTTTTCTATTCACAAGTATCGATGCGCTCTGTTAACATGTAACAGCTCTTATAGAAAGAAAACTACCAACCAACACGAGATCTCTTTTTATCAACCTATTGATGAATAATTTTTCTGCTCATCGTTATAACATGCGACATCTTCGTTTACATTTGCACCACCAAAGGTTCATATGGCAACAAAGCTGTGTAGTTGATAGGACTGATCAGTTTTGCGTCATATTATTACAGGTCAAAGTATGTAAAAATGTATAGTTTAGAATGGGATGATGCATGAACAAGGGCAATAGCCGTCAGGACATGTCTTTATTATTCATATTCGTATTTCCTAGAGAATCAGCATGAGTCTGTGATTTTTGTAGCTATCGCAATATAGTGCAAAACCAATAGTATATATTATACCAATGATAAAACATTTATTTGTATGTTTGATATTTTCCTTATATCGTAGCACCATCTGATGTGACAAGCCGACATTACAATATCAAAACAAAAAATAAAAGCCCTCAAAATTCGCTCGATTACAACTGTATCAAGTGCCACTTATAGCCACTTGAGCGAACAAATTTACCTCAATCATACCCTATGATTGGGTGTAAAATTTTTGTCATCTCATTTTCGCATAAACACAACTACACGTAAGCAGTGGTTGAAATAAAAAGGGTATAACTATAACAACAGTACAGTACCAAATACAGGACTGTCCACGTTAACCATGCTTGACTGCCTGATAATAAAATAAAGGCCTTGTGGTGCTATACCGACCATACAGGGCCGCCATTTTACAGCCAATATACGGCATTGTCTATGTCAACCTCCGCCACCCAAAGTAGGAAAAATAGTCCCTTTATAAATCAGCTGTACCCGGTTCGCCCTGGTACCGATATGACACTGAGGGCGAGAGTTCACGAAAGCTTGTTCCGAGCTCAAAGCGAACTCTTTTTTCATCTTTATTCACTTACTCTTTTTTCGCTTCTCGGCTCTTCATTATTAGCGATATTCATTACCATTTTTCTATTCTTCTCTTATTTTGCTCTCCTCTTATGCCCTTTGTCTAGTCCTGATTTTTCTAACGAATGAATGTTATCTATATAAATATGTTTACATCATAAATGAGTATTTTTGTTTATGGTTCTAAGCGCCCTTATAACGTGACATTTACAACGCCTGATTTATGTCGAATCATATTAATACACCTGTATATGGCATCCATTTTTATCTGTCTCCGCAAGTGTTTATTTCGTCTTATTAGGACGCGACACTAATCTCTTATACTTCTGATCCATCACAAATAACTGTAGCTTATTAAAAATATAAGTGGGGTTGAGTCTATATCTCACTAACAAATAAAGTCATTTTCGGGATAACTATGTACATTTCGTCATAATTACATCGATACGATATTCCGAAAAATACCTTTTTAGTTAGATATGCGAGAATAGTAGAAGCATAGCAAAATAGGTGTGCACCGTCGCCGCAGTGCATAAATTGTCCCCTTCGATTGCGACGCACGGGACAAACCGAATGCAAAAGAGTGATCGATGGCTAAAGAAGTGATTGATCACACATTCAGCCAGCTATTTCGCTGGAGACGGCTTTCTTGGAAGGCAGTAGTACGTACGGAAAAAATGCGAAAATTTCCCCGCCAACTAATAGACGAAGGGCGCGATAAGCATTTGATCGTCGGCGGTGCCCAATACCCTTTTGGCAATATATTTTTTGATAGCCTACGTCACCAAATAAGACGGGTTATTGAGCACAATTCTATAAATTTATCATAAGCGGCAATACTCAAATATTCAAGATGTCTGCCATCAGTATCAACATCAGATAGGTGGGGAACTGAAATCAGATTGTAATCCCACGTTACTATTTAACAATGATCATGCTTACGATATGTGTATCCCTTCCTATATCCAACGTCAAGTCAACGTTAACGCAACGTCATATAACGGCATATACCACGTGTGAACCACCTCTCATAATTAGTTGCGAAGGCATCTGTGCCGTGTCGACCCTTGATTAGCTCTTTACATGATCCTATCGCACTCCGTCGAAGGAGAGACCATTTAGATATGGCAATGAGAAAAAATCATATTCGTCCCCGCGATCGGTAATGAGACGCCTTATAGTTTCATTCTTTATAATGGCGCAAATTACATTAAAAGCGGTTGGTATGGGATTCATTAAAAACCTATCCATTTCTTTAGGTATTGTTCTGTAAATTGAAGTAATATGATTTAAGATTACAGGGCTTGTTTGGAAATATGTGAAACTATACCTGGACAGTGTGATCGATGAATATGCACGCTAAACCTATACTTTGTTCCATTCCAACCCGAAAGATAAGATAACATATCAAATATTTCGTACATGTGAAATGAAACTTTTACGTTTATATTTGATCATATATTTCAAATATGATTTCATTTTTGTAGGGGGCTTTAATCACTTCGGATAGAATTATTCTGGACTTGGATATTTATATGACTGTGTTCTTTTTGATATCAGATAAAATGTTAAAAATGGATAGAGGAAAATAATATTATCAAAGATCAAGAAATGACAACAAAGGCGATAAGGAATGTATAAAAATATTAATACCGACGGCTGTTATACTTGACTTATGGGCGTATTCCTCTCCGGAACCTCGCTCTCTCCGTGACTTCTCTGCGCCAGTCTAGCCTTTCGGACGCTCTGCGTTCTGCCGTCGCCAGGGGTAGGCCGGTGTCTTCTCGGATTTGGGTGCACCATTTCTTTGGCGGACGGCCTCGTGGTCTTGGGTTTGGGAAGTCGAGGTGGTACGCACGGGCCACGTAGCTGTCTACAGGTCTTCGGGCCACATGCCCAAACCATTTGAGCCTTTTTGTTTTGATATTGTCTGTTATCGTTGTGTTCATTTGCAAGGCTGTTCTCACTTTTTCATTTCTGACTCGGTCGCGCAGCTTCACACCGGAGATGGCTGTTATAGAACAAATAATAATTGCTTATATGATTTAGGAATCTAAAAATGAAAAGAGTAATGATAATTGTTATTTTCAAATCACTAAAATAATCAGGAATTCGCACAAAACGAAGAAAAAGAAATGCAAATAGAATCCCATCGTGCTGTCACTTGAACATTTCATTTCTGACCCCTCGACACTACCATGCCCTCACCCTCCCCGTTTTCATCCCCTTCTGTAACCCGATCCCAATACTAATTCTACAAATGGTTCCCTAATTCTCTTAGTGTTTTGCACCCCAAACAATTTTGTGGCACGTTTTATTCAAATTTTACTTTTTTCTTCAAATCTCTGAATTTTGCTTTATATTTTAGCACAGAAAATATGTGAAATCCACTAAAATTGAAGCATTAAAAGAGGGGCTAGCAAATTTAAGAAAATGATGGGGCAATGGCTCGAGGAAGGGTAGTTGTGAAACCCAATACGGACTAATTATACACTAGCATCCAGGGCGAATATAGGCCTCAAAGTACGTAATTGTCAGTATCGCGCCAAGAACAAAACGTCACTTTCCCACTTTCGAAGATTATATTTCGCCCTCCAACCTTATCATTTGGGCTCGCTGGTCTCTGTACCCTTATGACGCGCAACGAACGTATAAATGACGTCGTGATTGAACAAAAAAGTACAGTTATGTGGTTGATATGCGATTAGAATCTATCATATATATCAATGAACTATTGTTTAAACTATCATTTTCACGGGGCTGAATGTGTATTTCATAATAAGGATTAAAACGTGATGTAGGCAACGTTTAAAATGCTAATTAACAACATCTACAGACGTAAAATTAAACGGGTCAATATACATTAGGGTGCATCCCTCACATCATTCGTTTATTCTGAACGTGGGTTAATTCTTTATAGTAACCCTAAAATTTACATCAGATGGGCTGACCTCTCCCTTTTAAATATTTTAATGTATTATGATATATTTCATATGTATTTGGTATATATGTGGTAGTCAATCTGCGAAAACCGCGTATGTTGACATTCGCTGATTTTTTCAGTCAATGTCAACATTCGCTGGTTCACTCAGAGAATGTCAACAATGCCTAAAATTTCCAGGCATTGTCAACATACGCTGAAATTTACCCCGAAAAATTACACAGATTGACTGAAATAATATTCGAGAAATAAATTATGTTCTCAAATCATCAACAAAAGTTGTTAGTTTAATGTATCAAAAAAATATTCAATTGTGATGGTGGGATCAACTCAGTCCCAATAATAGGACTAGGTAATGTGATTATAAACGACCTTTAAATTCCTAAGTATCAGTGTTTCTAGATTCGATTGCACAATTGCAATTGAAGCTACGCATAGTGAAATATGTGGTTCGTATTTAACATAATTCGCATTATGTGTGTTGAATAATACTAGTAAACCATGATCCTGTTGATAGAGTCTTATCAATCTTATCAATCCGCAACTGCATATTTCTATGTCTTTTGAATATGATGATCGTAAATGGCCTTTTGATATTTAATTATGAACGTTGTTCGATTCGATTCCACAATTGCAATTGAAATTCAAGCATTATGATTTATTTTGTTTAGTCCATATTTAATTTAGAATTATGTGTATTGCACATTTTGGTCTATAAATGATCCTTAAGATAAATATAATCAAACCCCAAATGCATGATCTTTGATCTGTTAAACTATCAATACAATCATAGCATCACGTTTTATAACACTAATCCTATTATGTAACCTTCATTATGTTCAGCTATATCTTTAATATATTTTAGTGATAGTTAATTACCCTATAAAAATACATTTAACTCTTATTCAAAGTGATGATTTCAATAAGTATACGCCACGTTTAGCCTTTTTATTCATCGAAAATCATATCAGTCAATCTGTGTAATTTTTCGGGGCAAATTTCAGCGTATGTTGACAATGCCTGGAAATTTTAGGCATTGTTGACATTAGCTGAGTGAACCAGCGAATGTTGACATTGACTGAAAAATTCAGCGAATGTCAACATACGCGGTTTTCACAGATTGACTACCACATATATATATTTGGTTAATAATTGGAATTATGGGTAATGAATTTATCATATACATTTCGCATTCTTAAAATGATGCTTCGAAATACATTTATTATATAGTACAATCGGTTTAATAAATAATATTTTTTACCACAAATCAAGAAATATGGTAATTATTATCAGTTAAGTAAAGTTAAACTTGCATAGTCGAATTTAATAGAAAAATTTGATGTGGGAAAATAATTTTTAGCATTTCAATTTAATATTTTAATAACAATACAAAGCTTTCTACCATAATCTTATCAAATTAAATTATTTTATGCATTATTCCTATTATTCATATTTTAATACAAACAGCATTGTCCAGATATATATTTTGCATGATAACCTATGAACATAAAATTAATAAGCGAGGTTTTATGTATTTATTTTTTGAAATCCGGTGTTGCGGGGAAACAAACCTCAGTGAAAATTTACCTCAGTTCGCTATATGTTCTTTATAAGGGACTGCTGCTCTTTTCGGTGTATGCGACAATTGTTTCCCCGGACACAATTCGAGATGCATTTCGAGAATATATTTACACAGTGGATTAGGGGCGAGCACTTATATGTGCACTTGGGATTGCTTAGTAATGATCAATGTGCCAATGAATGAAGGTTTTTTCGAGTCAATAACTTTTATTTCACTTTTGATAGGAATTTTTTTGTTAGAATATTATTATATTTTGTGTAGAAATTACCATATAAATTTATTAAATTGTTTTATATATTTCATACCCTTCTTATCAATGTATTTTTTATCTTGATTTATATATTTCAAGCTCTTCGTATGTATTTTCTTTTTTAAATGCAAATCGCCTTCTTTGATAATTCATCTTAGACAACAAAGTCATATTTAATTTTATTTGACAAAAAAAAAAAAACCTCTAAACAGAAAATTGCAATAATCGTGTATCATTGTTGATCTTAACACATCAGAGTGCTCTTTGATATTCTTTCATATATAGTCACACAAAAATGCCGACGTTGCAATAATAATTGCAATCAAATATTCAAATGTTGCTATTTATTTCTAATTGCAATCGTCTGTGAAAACTTTAATTACATGCTGAGTCGAATGGAAATTAACTAAGAGGAACGAATAACAGATTTAATTATTAGATAAAGACACAATAGCATCCTCGTCTAAGTTATGTGGCTTATATCTATTTCTGTGTTTTTATTAAATCTTTGTAATATCTAGCAATTACACATCTTCAAATAAAAACATGTAAAAATGAATAGATGTTAAATATATCTTCTAAACATCTGGAAAATAATAAATGATGATTATATTTTCTGAACTCATAGTCGTATGAAATGTGTGATACATCAAACAAATATACCACCCCATCTATAATCCATTTGTTAAACAAACGGCAACTGATAATGCACAATTGTTTCCCCGGTACAATTATTTCCCTTCCTTGGTGCGGGGAAACAATTGTCGACAATTGTTTCCCCGCTGAGGTTTGTTTCCCCCCAACACCGGCATGCAACTGCACTAACGTTTGAAGTTGATGTTTCGAAGATAGCGATCTTGATTTTGACGAAGTAGGAACGAACAAGGATATGAATAATAATCACGTGATATATTTTCAAGATATTTCGTCTGTCTATGGTCATATAACATTCGTGTTTAAACCTTATTAGCTAGCGAATTATTGCCCATAATAAGTCAAAAACCTAAACGTCTCGAAGTTCGAATTTCATTTTGCTTTCTTTTCGGTTTAAATTCTTTCTACACAGCTTTTCTTTGTGAACGAAGGGGGCCTTTTTTCTCGACCCACCCCTGATGGTTCTGTAACCAGATAGCCTTTGCCACCTCAAACGGAGGTCAGACCCTAATTGTCGAATTTAGCTATTTTCACAAAGCAAATTGACAATTTGGGCTGTTTTCCTAAGTGATGTTTGATTTGAGCTAACTAGATTGCCCTTTCTTCTTTTGGCAGATATCTGTTGGCATAGAAAACAAAATAAAATCAATATTGACTTACCACGTCTTTTGATATAACCATCTGAATAAGCTTCTCAAAATTAAACTTTTAAGAATGACTTTAAATAGTATTTTAAAAGAAATACAGATTTTCAAAATATCCGTCCATGTATAATACAAACCGATATTGAGTTTGGCTTGCATCTAGCAATCGTTAAAGTATTTACTGGTATAATTAACACATTTTATTGAAACATAATTAATAATTTAACAGAATCCTTTATTATTTAATCATACTCAGAAATTCTTCCTAAATTATAGATGAATACCATTATTTTATTTGTTTTAATATACTAATCAATGTAAATTTGAATGTCCGACCTAATGTCCTTAAAGTTACTTTGGTACATAATAATATAACACTGTTGGTCGGAATACCGGTAGTATATGGCAGAAATATATATAATATATTCCTTTATCTTAATGAAAAGTTATTTGATTCATAAGAGGATACCACGACTACCATTAACAGACAAATGAACAACATTGTCGTTAAACTGATTGCTCAAACTCATCAAATCCTGCTACAGGAAAATTAATAAAATACTATGAAAGCTAAAAATCATCGACAAGCTATAAATTAAATGCAATTACAAAATGGCGGTGTCACGCAAATGGAAATCATGCTTGACTATATCGGAATTAAGCGGTTCCTTATCAATATATTTCATATTTTTCATGCTTTTTTCTGTTTTAAATTGTAAAATCATTTATTTCCCAATTTAGCTACAAAATATCCACATTTAAAAACAAATTGAACCGTTGATCATTTCATTTAAGCAAAATTACGTAATAATAAGCGAAAAATGTTCAATATGTATAATTGGTTCAGTTGATATTTGAAATCATCCTAAATCGAGTTTTTTTTTGTGTAATCATCCTCATACTGTTCATTTTGTAAATCATTTAAATTGTAAGAAATTCAATTTTATTAAATTCTAATAACAATGTTTTCTTGTTGGATGTGGAAATGTTGTAAAAGAAACAAATGATTCGCATCTTATATCCGATTTCATTCGAAAATTGACATTCTTAATAAGTTTAATAGCTGATATAAAACATGTTTTACGAATAATTAACGTTTTTTACGTTTTCAATAATTTTCTAATAGCAATTTAGGGCTAATTGTGGTCTATCCATTTGTTTTGTCTTTTTACTCAATAACTTATATCTTGCTACTCCATAACTTATATCTTTGTCAAAGTGAATTGAATATTTTATCATGATTTTTTAAAATATATGTTTTGCGCATGCGCCTTTTTAGTTTTTCTTTTTAGCCTTTTCAAAAAGGTGTTTTCTTTAAAAAGAGAACATTTAACGCTTGAAAACCCAAGTATCAAAACCTATGCAAAATGACATAAAAGTGCAATAAAAAAAATAAAATAAACTCATTTTGAGTGGTATATGGTAGTTGAAATAAAGATTTCATTCGCGATAAGGCAGCTTACAATAACATTGTGCTATGGTTGAAGCAGGAGTTCAATTGATTCATACAATATTCATATTGAACACACCTTATCAGTTTAGATCTAGACGTAATAATAATTGTTTATGCAACGGCTGAAATATTGCGAATTAATACAGGGTAACGGAAACCTTTTGTATGTGACAACATATTAATGCGAATAATGACAAAAATGGAAAAAAAAAATGTAATGTCAGTTCGACATTACTGAAACAGTTATGACAGAGCGTAAACATAACATAACGCTCGCTAAAATATAGTTTTATATGTAAGGGATTTGCCATATATAGCTACGACCAAAAGAGATCTGAATGCAATGCGAAACTGCAGATGTAGCCTAGACTCTTATAGAGTCTTCCGTATGTTTTGATATGAACAAAATGAATTTTATCAATACATAGGTATGTCCTGGCAACTTTCTAGCACATGCACAGTGTGACTTGTTTATTAATGCAGACTTTGCAGGGGCTGGGCCATTTGTTTGAGTATAAGATTGCCAAATAAAATTTAATATTCAAATCAATTATTTATTTATTTGATACTCACGTTTTATCAATGATACACCTAAAATTTAGTCATATTTAACCACAACTTTGACGGGGTAAAAAATAAATGTTACTGTGACACAATATAACACTCGATTACCCAGTTATTTACCGTGTAACTAAGCAAATAACATAAGTAGCACAATTTAACACATAATGTACGACATAGACACCCATATCGTACACCAACCATCCAGCATATGGCATAAACAACAGGAGCCGTATTATCTGCTTACCCTTAATCTAAAACTAGCGCATGTTCCCATGTTTTTACATTAATTCTAAGGGTAAAGGGGTAAGGCAAAGCAGAGCGGCGAATATGGGTCCAGAACTTAGCTGGAGCGGAAGTAATCCCTATTGCAAGGTGGGCGATACCGAAGGACATAGTGTCATCAGATTAGCAGGCACCGACAATGAGTTCACCCAACCATGCAATTGCGACTAATTAATACGAGTCCAATCTAAGGCCAAAATTAACTACCTAGGCATATGTGGCTTATCATGTTAACTAATTTAATATACAGTTTGTAGTTGCATTCATCAATGTACCTCCACGTTATTGCATTAATTGCCTGAGGGTTCGGTTACGCGTTCTGACGTGGATTTACATTAAGTTAGATGGAGATTAATGTATCTGTATGGAGATTGCATTGACCTTATAGATACCTCTAAGTGTTGTTGGTATATAGTTGTTGGATATATATGTGAAAAGTCGGGTCAAGAATAGGGTCATATTGTGATGCAAAAGGAGATATCAACTTTGCTCCGATGGCAATAAGCCTTTGCTCTAGTTCCAAGAATAGGTCCAGGCTTGCTTGCGATCTCTGTGAAATTGAACGAAATTATTAAAGCAATGACGATCGCCAGTGAAATTACTTTAACTAGATTTTCTTTAATGTCTCTTATCGCACCATAATGTAGGACACAAAATGAGGACCGAATATATTGAAAACATTGAAAACAAAAGCTATCCCCAGCTTGTGGCCACTTATGTGGACTTCATATTGTACACAATGGTCTCTACTCCCCTTCCGTTTGCCTGGCTATTCCGGATTCCCAAGCAATCAATCTCGCCAAACGATTTAGCACTGGATGCAACTGAAGTGACTATAGACAGGGTGAGAGGAAGGGTCGAGCTGGGGTTTGTTCTTTAATTGAGGTTTTCGTTTAGAGTTCCTATTATAATATTGACTCCGCCGCGACCTATTTGAGTTGCGAAATGCCGAGTTATTTACTTCATTGACTGATCCAACTAAGTGAACAAATATTCTCCCATCCTGCAACCCCGCCCCTATGTTTACCAAATTTTTATCAACTTAAACAACCATCTCATATTTTGCCGTATTTTTACCCTGGATCTGTCGGAGACGGATCCAAGATTAATTTATCCGAAAATGAAATCGCGCAATGTTCGAAATCAATTTATAAATGAGCGCCACTTGCGAATCAAATACCATTAGCCGTCCTTAATTGCTTCATTTTCTTATTTGTTCTGTCACGTGATCATTTCTGTTCCATATTCCACACCAGTCGCCATAATTGACTCCATAATATATCTGGAGGTTGCGTGTTCGTTAGGAATCCCCTAGTTATGGAGAATTGCGCATTGTATACGCCGCGGAAATTAGCGGTAACTGCGCAACTCTATTGTCTCCTCGCATTGACAAACGGTCGGCTCAGGGTCGTATTTCGCATCCGGCGGATTTGAGTGTTCGATGATGTAGTGTACTGAGGCATGCGCGGATTAAATTTTGAGAATGGAAGGGGCTTTTTTAAGGGGTTGAGGTTTAATGTGATGGTTATTCATCATCCAGAACAAGGCCTATATTTTTGCAAAGTGAACATTCATTGTGTATGATTATACTTGCTTTCTGTTGCTAAGTTTTAATCGTGTTAATATATTGTGTTAAGTTTGAGATAAATGTAATATGAATTCATGCAAACCATGAAAAGTATATTGACAAAGCAAAATAAGAACAAAAAGAGGAGTGTACACGAAAAATAAGCACAATAATAAGGAAACGCATGAATAGCCGTCATAGGCAATAAACGGACCACTGTAGCATGACCATGAGTCGCGATTTGATGTCCATTTGATTTGTTCCCCTTTCGCGACAATGCTCGCTCGTGTTTTTGCGTAGCGCGATAGTGTGCGTCGAGTTTCAAAGGACCCACAATCGTGATGTGTCACTGTCCATTTATTGGCGGACATTTCAAGCCAATATCGGGTTACAGTCCAACAAAAACACACACATAATTTCATTAAGCAACCAAGCATTGCGAGCATGAATTGTAAAGTGCAGTTTTATTACTGTTGAAGGTTTCTTGCTAATGAATGCTATTGAATTGTTATGCCCATTGCATTGTCATGACGACAGAGTGACTGTTACTTTTCGAACCAATAACTATGTACAGCGCTGTTACCATTATCATATTTCATATCGAATAGCTATGCATGCACACTAGCGCCACGGCGCGGGGAATTATGGAACTAGTAAAGGGGCTTAGGGATCGAGCAATGCCTAACTGTAACAGTATGTGATATTTTTCAACACAATGTAGATGCAATAGAATGACAGGACATGTATTCAACATATGTGATTTTTATTCAAAATCAAATATTTCTGTCGATGATTTTATAATCTCACATGAAAATGTTATGGCGGAACATATAACTGGTATATAACTATTTATCTTTTAGCATGGGTTGGCAGTTTATAATCATCACCATTCTGTTGCACAGTCTCACAATCTGCTCAAAATATACGAAAGTTTGGAAGCGCACACTACATGAGGTTATCTTACATGCAAACTTTATTTCTGGACGTGACTCCGACTACCCTGTCACGCAATGCGACTAGCGCCAGAGTACGAGTCTTGTTAGCGCGCGACGTAAATTGATTCTGATTGGCGATGGCGCTATCTCGTGACGCACGAGATGCAGCGAGAACTGTTATTAGTGCACTCGTGCTTTTTACTCTTTTTGCCCTCGATCGCAAATGAATATGTTCTTAGTACAATGATGTACGTAGCACTTTTGGAAATATAATTTATC
>LQRL01003496.1:0-12267 GCA_001703475.1 Hydroides elegans
TCCCCCCTTGTACACCATAATTCCATTCACGATCTTCGCTGATCAGTGTACCATGGCAAGAACCACAGACCCCTTTCCTCCACCCTCTCCCTCTCTTCTTCTCTTCTCTTAGACCACCACACCACTGTGGTGACAATTCTGCTTCTTCCTAAATCACCCGGTGTCGTTCGTTTGTGTCTGCATGCGGGGGAGTTTGATACAACAAACCGGTTTGTTACGTGTTGTGTGGGGGTCGCATATATGTCGTTAAAAAAAGCAGGGTCTATGCGGTGAAAATTGGCTGCAGTCACCTATAAATGACACAATTTCAGCTCTTCTTCTAAGCAATTGAGTCTAAGGAACTCTGCTGGTGAGAGCCGAATAGAGAGATACTAAAAGGGAGATACATTAAAAGGAAAGGGGACACACACAGTGTATAGAACCCTTTTGTCGGATTTCGAGCCAGCGCCGCGGGGAGTAGCAGCTATTCGCACAGATAGGAGGGGACAGTCCGAACTGACCATTCACGTATATTTTCGCCACTGCGGACCGAAGACAATAATTAATGAATGGGGTCAGACTCTGTGACATAGCAAAACACAAAAAAAAGTAGAGCGGCGGCGAGAGGCAAGAAGATAGCCAGTGTCCCCCTTACTCTGGGCGCCCGCATATATAAGTCGATGTGACAGGGATACCTAGCACAGAAAAAAGGGAACCCCTAACATATACGCTCAGTAGTAAACTTGTGTCTTTTCCGTTTTCATAAGGGAAAGATACAGTTTTCTTGAGCGCGTCGGACGCACGTGATATTATATTCATTTCTCCCTTTTTCTGGGAGTTCGTTTTTTGGACTTAGCGACAGCAGAGTGCGTGCTTAGTAACGCACTGGCAACGCGCGCAAGTCATCGCGGCGTAACTATGGATACAACGCATAATCAAGCCGTGAGTACATATTTGTAAAATTTGTTATAATTAGTTTTGTGCATAAAAACTGCGTTTGGATGGCGCTTACAATTTTTTTAAAGGGATGACATTATGCTTACATGATATATTTCACATATTGTAAAGCATCTGCAGCAAAGGTATGACGCCAAAATAAGAAATAATATTGTAGGCAAATTGTAATAAGAATACATCTTTTTTAATATAAACTTATATCAAAATTGAGCCTGATACATGTGACTCTATTTAACCAGAAACATAATGATAAACAAATACAAACCATCTTTATTCTATTGCTAACCAAAGTATCGCGATTAAATTTGCATAATAGAATCGATACCTGTCACTAGTTAGCTGCATTGATGCGGCAACTGTTTTTTGTCAACAAATCTCATGAGGAACAGTATTCTACTAAAGACATAGAACTACCGTATAAGATCTAGAATAAACATATAAAAAGTGTGGCAGGCAGTTCCTTAAGCTATTAAAAAAGTGATTTGGGGGTCCCTTTTGAAAATAAGCGAAACTTGCACCTCAGAGTATACCATGACATTTATGTATCTACCTACATGAGATACACGTAGCATGAATGGCAAGCAAAAACATAAGAACGCAATTTTTGTTCAATGAAATATTTATTTACATGAGCTTAATATTTATTCATTTTCATCATGGAATAAATGAACAAAAATTCCCGTTTCAAGTGCCTTAATAATCGTATAATAAGAGCAGGTTATGCAAATTGAGTTCAGCTACATACTGGAAAGATAAATATCGGTTGCGACACAGAAAAAAGTAGAACCCAAATAAATCATTAAATGTTAACTTAATAAAAAGTTATGAATGCCTAGATATTATTAGCACATAAAAAGCCATAATGGGTGATGTGTTCACAACTTTGTTTTATTTTTTTTGCTTAACCGGCACAATTTTTGTTTTGTGCCATTTGAGACATGCACCCAACGTCGGATACAGTAACGCATTAACACAGGTGTAATGATATAATCATTTCTGAATAATTCATCAAATCTGTGCATGCTATTTTTCAATCGGAAATTAAGGATAGGTGCATGTTCATGATTGATTCAGCCCGACCATATCTGATTTTGTCGGGATTGAAAAGGGGGTTACTTGTTGCAAAGAAAATAATTTTACAATGGTAATTTGTAATATTTAACTACAGTTTTGTTTGGTTGAATCCATTCAAAACGTCAACACATAAAGAATATGAACTTATGAATTAATAATTGATATTAATAAAGCATTGGACTGTTAATCTTGGGAGAATCATAAAGAAATAAACAGATGACTTGGGTATACAAATAAGCACATTTTGCTGAGTTTTGCCATTTGATGCACTTTATGTTTTTGCGCAATATGAGGACCAAAGAGTTATGAGGGTGTCAAAATAATACTCATGCATGTTCGCCCAACATGTTTTTAACCAGTGAATTCAAACAGGTTCTCATAAGAAAATCTCTCTAAAAGGTCTATTGTAAAAAACGCGCGTGTATTTAAGGTTTCCGTGCTAAATACTAGTCGAGTTTTATATTGATAAAACATAAATGTTCTTTTATAATTTAATGGTAGGATTGATAAAGTAGAATTCTATAGCCCTTGCAATAGATATGATATTCTAAAAGATACTAATAAGACGAAATTATGTTTCATTCAGTAAGCAGGGTTATGCTTAAATGTATTAAGATAGTATAACTACACATACGCCTCACTGTTGAACTATGGTACCAATTATATTTTGTTGAAGCATATACTTGGTGTTTTCTTTTTCCAAATGCACCCCTGCAATGATTATTGGAATCCTATATATGTCAATATATAGCTTTCATATAAATACTGGTATTATCTCTCTTAAATCAACAAATCGCCTTACCTGACCAAAACAAAATTTCCCGTTCGTCAGGATATACTACCAAATTCTTGCAAAATTACGGACCACCCAGTATCGCATTGGTCAAGTTATTCCCAACGCAACATGAACCGAATACATACTGAAACCGGATTTTAATAAAAGCATTTAAACAAATAAATTGTATAACAATTCGTGAGGTGTTCCCAAAGAGGCAGACAGACAGTCAGCTAAGTGCAGCAGGGAAATAGGAAACCCTTTTCTACTTTTTAGGTTATGCCCCGTTTATAATAAAAACAAAAATATTATATTCACGAACAACCGGCTTTATACAATACGCGTTTTCTCAATGATGTGCTATGTTTTTCTTTTAAACGATCATACAATGTGTACTCTGGGCAACAATATGTGTTCAAAATCGGGGATGCATGAGCTCAAGACCCATAAACAGACAGTTTATGGGACTTTATTCAAAAGCGGCAAAGTTTATTTAGATGTATGTGGCATGCGAAATTGAATAAATAAACCCTTTTATATTCGGTATTTGGTCATGTCACAAATCTTGCGATGCGAAGGTATGTTAATCACTAGGTTTATTGACTATTGGTTACGTCAAAGAAACCCCAACTTTTCATCCCATTCGCATATTTATGGTGTAAATGGTCAAAAGAGTATTATCCCTATGATCAGGATTCTACATTTAACTCGAATATAAAATTGATTCAATTTATATATTGTTCATAGTTTGATATATAACTCTAAACTAGATAGAATAAATGGCAATAAGATGGAGCTGTGGGGTTTGAAATCTTTATTGGCTCTTTAATTTGAATTTAGTGAAACACATGTAATATGAGATTCTGCTTCCTTTTTGTCACAGCTTATCCTTCTACATATCAGAGGTGGGAAACGATAATTTCATCATTGTTCATTCCCTGGCTAGACAGAATTGGTTCTTTAGAATTGACTTGCACCAAAAGTAATCGCCTAAAATTCACTTTAATTGTTTTTACCTTGATTTTGAACACTCGTGAATTGCAACTTTTATTTCAATTTTAAAAATACATCAACGCTAGTGAGATTATATAGGTCATATTCTTTTGGTAACAAGATATTATCTATTAGATCTATTTTCCCCACAGCCATTTGACATAATATATGAAAATCTGATCAACAATTATTGAAGGATATCAGATTACATACAGTGATTGGAATGAACGATTATTCTCAGACGGTGTTTTTTCAACAATTTACAAAAAGTTGCAAAATAGTGTACATTGTGCTCATGCTATTATTATTGATCACAGTTGATTTCAAAATCTTGATTTTATCCTACCTTCCCATTGCATTGATTTCGAATTTGATTACAACCGTTCGATGGATTCAGATCCATCGCAGATAAAATTAGTTATAATTTTGCGATGGTTTTGGAATCTAACTAGAAAGCCTCCCCCTCAGTGATTGTCTATATTAAATGACCTGATAATAGTCTTTTCCGAATCCGTGCTTGAAATGTGCATAAACGGTTACTACATTTTGTATATAGCTCAATTCATAGTGGTTCCTTACTCGATCTTAAGGAAGTTAAAAGAGAAGCAATTGATTGGAAGAATATAAACATAAATATAGACTCTACTAAAATGCCCCGATGCTAGGTCGACGAACTTGTTTGCCATTCATAGAAATATACATTCATTTGAATGAATGCGGATATTGTCTGATTTTTTCCATATGCTATACGTATAATCACATATTCAAGCGACATTGGCAAACCTTTACTGTATGCTTATTTTTGAATTTTTAAAGTGTCGAAATATAATTTATGTGAGAGTCATGGCATTTGGAAACCTGAGAGGCTTTAACACCTACGGGTTTTTGATGATGTCGTTTCTTGAAATGAGTTCCCTGTCAAAATGGAGATACATATAATTGTCTACTTTTAAGAATTGTGGGACAAAAATTATGGCATTTTTCGTAAATGTCAGGAGTACGTTTATGGAAAATGTGGGAGGTTTAAACGCTCGACAATTATTCCGAGTAAGATAATGTATGCTAATATCTATAACTGAAATTTATATAATGGATTTAGCATTTTCCCTATGCTGCAAGAACGATGACTAAGCACTATATGTGCCTATGCCCTTACAATTTTTTTATCCAAATTACTTAATGATGCTTTCAAGAAACCATTTTATGAATGCGCAATTAAGTAATTCAATTCAAAAATAATAATAGATTGCAAATTAAAGCAATGATTTTAAAAATGACAAATGTCAATCTGCAAAAACATGAAAATAAAAATCGGTTATGGAAGATGTATTTCCATTTTGTACTGAACACCGAGACAGAAATTCTAATTGGAATTCAAATCACTTCTAGCGAAAATATTCAATGTCTAAAAATGGTGTCAATTATTGGCCACGAATCTGTATCTATAAAAGAATAAACAATAATAGACGATATTTTGACTGGTCGACTTGTCAGTAAGTTTAGAGTCCCTATTTATGTTTTTGTCAAACATTTACCAAAAATCCAAACGGAAGTTCAGTCATTAGATATCTTGAATTTTATATTATATATATTGAAACAAGAGCTGATTGGTCGTCTTGATTGCAAAATTATTTTTACGGGAGAAGGTTCGGTGCCAAAATCTCTACAAATCACGTTTTATGTTAAAACTAGCCCATATTCGTTATAATCGTGCTAGTTTTATATTATGCCATCTTATAATATAAGTGGGTCGAACACAAAGACTGCCTTTTCATGTCAAATATACATATCATGTTATGATGCCAGTGCATACCAGAGAGCTTATATATGTGGCAGCGAAACTTTAATTTAAGCAAAACTATAGTTTCGCTAGCGAAATATTAATTTTTCTGATGATGTTGGAAAAATAGTATATTTAATATACTTTAAAAGTCAAAATTTAGGATTTGGCCTAAAATGATTATGTTTTATGTATCTTTTGATCCAATTATGTGTATCAGTGACATAAAACACAATCCCATATAGGATTATCCGTGAGTCGAGTTACGAACTGAACTTTGGGATAAATAGGCTTATTTCGATTACATTATCCAATAGAACTCCATAAAAAGCTTTGGACAGATTGGTTAGATGGCCCATGATATACTTTAATACATATGTTTAAGATTAACAGTGATTAAAAGCCTTATATATAACATTTCAACATAAAAAAAGCTTACATGATCCGAAAAATTAATCTTTCGCTAGCGAAATTAAAGTTTCGCTGAAAATTAAAGTTTCGCTGCGACATATATATTTATATAAGCTCTCTGTGCATACTTTGCTTTATAAGATAACCAAAGTTGTGCGAAAGCTGCAGAGTGCATTATGCAAGAAACCCATGTTATACTGAATTGTTATTTTAACGTGTCAAATATTGTAAAATCGAGCGAATCCATGCGTCTGATTTCAAAACATCATCGATTTATATTGAAATCTCCTTTTTCAGATAGACTTGTTCAGATAGACTGGTTAGGTTGGCTATAAGCAATATTAAAGAAAAATGTTTAATTAGTTAATATTTTATTAGTTAAGTCTTAATTGTTTAATGTTTACAGTGAAATTATTAATTTTCGGATACACCATATGCAATATGGTAAGTCAGACTATAATTCAAGACCAATTGATGGTAAGATATGTAATATAAATGTAGGTTCGAGTGTCAATTAAAGCAATCAGATTTATATTAAGGTATAAGCTTCGAAAGTTATTTGGTTCGGTCTAAAACTTGCTTTCCGGATCGATTATCAACATCATTTCACAATTAATTAGTTTTTGTATGAGGAAGCTCGCATTTTCAACTTATATTTTGAGGTTGTTTTCATATATCTCTAATTGGATACCAAGATGAAGCGAAACACATGTATATATATTTCTAATCAGAGTGCTCTCGCAAAATAAATCGAAAAACATTGTCTTTGGCACTGTTCGCATGTTGGTTTCTTGCATTCCATTTAGTGTCACGAGAGTCAAGTTAATTTATTTTTTGACGTTCAATAGAAGTCAAGGTTGTCGGTTTAGTTTATAGGGAAACAAGGTAATAATTTTAATGGCGATGGGGCAGGACTATAAACATGTGATTCGAAATTGAGTGAATGTCCTACCAACCCCTTATTGCAAATACAAATAAGCAAATTGGCATCATTTACAGCCAACGATGTCCGAATACCAGTCCAGCTTCAAGATATGAATCAGATATGCATGGCAAAAAATGAACCTTGTTTTTGGAGGGATTGAAATAATTTCATCGATATGTCTGAAACATTGTTTGGCTTAGGCATCATGAAGGAATTCTGCCTAAAATACCAAATTATTTGACAATAGGCATTTATCATGAATCCTGTTGTCGTTGATGATTTTTGATCGAACAGCCAAACTCAAAAACAACACTGATTCCCAATATATTTTTAGATATAAAATTTGTTACAACTCTTTTGTATGGGAATAGTAGACAACTGGTAGAGGACAGTGTTCTTTGACAGATGACTGAATGATGATGTATTTCTTTGCACTCGGCGACAATTGTATCCCCATTGCCCCCTTCCCCCACATGACACAATTCATACTAAACGCTAATTGAACGTTTGTATAATTCGTTTGTATGACGTTTAGCGTTTCAAGACGTTATAGGGTTAATGGAGTTGCCTCGTGCTTCATGCACCGTTAATCACAATATCACCATCATCGTATATGGACGCTACATTTCCTTTAAAACTTAATTCAAATTTCCTTTAAAACTTAATTTGAAAGCTATATTAAACGTTAAGAAAAAAATCATTAGCATACGATATTTAAACTTAGTTAAACTTGTCGGGGTTCAATCTATTTTCATTGATGAAACATCGACTGAATAACGAAATCGGTTTGCATAGAAATATGTCATATTGTCCTTGTTGTAATTTACTTTTATTTGAAGTAATATGTCTTTGATTGTAGCAGAAACCGTGAGATAAAAATCGGAATATATAAAAACAAAATAATCGATGGGTTAACAAACTTATAAGTTTGATAGACAGTGCAATTATGTTCATGCTGCCAAAAGAAATATCACTAAGATATGCATGCATACTGAACATATTTGGGAGGTGGTGTAGGGGGCGAATAAAGCTGTCAAATTCTAATTTTATCAAATGAATGACCCCACATCTTTAATTGTTTTTGGACTTACAGTTTGACATATGTACTAAATTATGTGACAAACAAATTGCTACAATAAAACGATGCTATATTGTCATCAATAATAACCGTAAATACGAATGTACAAAGATGATAAAAAAGACATTACGGTCTCAAGGTTAAACATTTTCTCTTCAAAACAATATGTGATAAAATTGATCTACAAGATAGTCGCCTTTTATGTTTTTAAAACGTCATGCATTTAAGCTGCATCTTAAAAGACAGTTTGAATCACTTTTGTGTTTAAATATATCATTGTGTCATTGTTGCTTAATACCTTTAGATAACAAATTGAATACTAGGTATCATTAAAAAAAAATAACAATCTAATTTTGTATCTGTATGATCATGTTAGTTCGACTGACAAGGTCACCCTTTAGATAAACGGTTTCGCGTGGGATATGTTTATCTGTGAATATTTTTCCTTTTTCATTGGTTTCGAGTTTCGTTATCAATATGAAACATAATTGACTTGAATGCATTTTGTGACGTGTTGGCCTCTTTGGACAGCATAGGTTCTAATCGAGTTTTCCTCATTTAGTTTCCCGATTTTTCTATTCCCTAGATTGCTTTTAGATGTTATTTTATCGACAACTATCTTTGCGATTAGTTATCTTGGCTATAGACTAGTTCCAGGCGCGGATTTACCATTTAAATCACCCGGCGCACGCCCCCCCCCCCTGTTCTCCCTTATATGTAAGACAACAAAATAAATTTGCGCCCCCCGGTTCAGCCTGATAATTTATATAGTTGCGCCCCCAGGTTCAATATTTTCTGGATCCGCGCCTGAGTTCCATGTTTATTTATATGGTGTGAAGTACAACTTTCAACTCAAACTTGAAATGTATGTATGTATGTATGTATGTATGTATGTATGTATGTATGTATGGCTATCTTTGAATAATCTGAAACCGTTTCAAAGATATGGATTAAGCTAAGAAACGAATTGCATCAGAATGTTGTTGCAAAAACACCTTTTTCCCTAAAATTCAACTTTTTTTCTCGATTCTTTTCAAGGTTCTACGGCTGGCATGTCTACTCTCAGTATTATTAGTATGTAAGTATCAACTTAACTCACACTTAATTAATTAATTAATTATAAATTAAGCATTGTCATAGATTTGTTTTATCACTTCTCTAAATATATATTGCAGTTCGGTTGCGTTTGAATTATCATATTTAAATATGCAAGTAATTTTATCATTAGCAATACGCTAAATAAGTGGTTCTAAATGAAAACAATTGGTGATGTAAATTGTCAATCACATGCTCTTTTCACAATGAAATACAATCTCAAATATAAACTGTTGGTTTTCGCACGATTAATTATTTTTATTTCATTTCTTTGCAGTAACTGGTCAACCCGCACAGGCCCAAACTGGTAAGTCAACTCACGAATGAGGATGTATAACATATAATTTTCTCATGTAGATATAATAAATTTTATAAGATTTTATCTTAAAGATAAACGAAATAAGACATTAATTCCATAATCTTGTGCATATTGTTTATGCAAAACATGACTAATTGCTACACAAAATCAATAATTGGCGTTCTGGTAGGGGTATTGCAGCCCTCTCTGCAAGACACGTCATGACGTCCTTATTACGTCAACTGACGTAAAGATGTGATCGCGACGTCATATGGACGTGTCTGCCGAGAGGGAAACGGCCAGTATAAACACCTTCAGAACCTATAGCGTTCTTCTAATTCATCCATATATTCGATCTCCTCTTTCTTCAATAGATTGTGGCGCCCTTGACTTGATCGCCGTGGTCCACCTGGATATTGGATCGTATTCGACCCCTTAATTCACATTTAATGTCCTTAAACGCTATCAAATTTCATAGATTGCGGCGCCCTTGACTTGATCTTCGTGGTGGATTCCTCCGGAAGTATCAACGAAGCAGATGCCTCAAACTGGAACACGGTTCTCACTTTCATTGCTGACATTACCGGACAACTCAATGTCGGACTCGGAGATGACCAGACCAGGGTGAGTGGTTTGATTTTATCCTTTTATCTCCTTTCTCATTTCACTGTTTTGCTATTTATTGGATAACCAAGTAACCATGCGTCTTCCTCGTGTCAATTATCTGCGTCAATTTAAGTATCTTATTCTTTAAAAAACAATCAAATTAATTTGTTATTTTGAAGACTATTTTTTATACCGACAACCAAACTGATTACAATTACATCCCTGTATGATATCCCATGATATCCTTGGTATGATATCTCCACCATGTATCATTCTTTAACATATGAATTCACCGAATGAATCAATACAAATTTACATAAACCCATTTAAATATACGATCCCTCCATTTAAGCTCTCCCTGTTTCACCCCTGCATAGGTTGGCATGGTTATCTACAGTTTCGACGTGCGTCGCAAATGGAGTCTGGCCGAACAACAGACGAGTTCCATTTATTTATACAAAAAATATGTTAAACCCTTATTAAACAATCTAGATATATAAAGAAAACAATTCTATCGAAACGCCTCAATTGCACTCTATAACAAACTTCACCCCGCTTATCTATTCAGGTTGGCATGGTGATCTACAGTTTCGACGTGCGTCGCAAATGGAGTCTGGCCGAACAACAGACGAGTTCCAACTCTGCCCTCCGCACGGCTATTCTCGGAGTAGAGTACCTCGACTCGTGGACCAACACGCCCGGTGGTCTTGAGGACGCTATTGACATGCTCGAGAACACCCCTGGCAACAGGTAGGGAGTCTTGGTAACCAGGGTACACATTGGCAACCAGGGTAACATTAGTTTAAAAACTCAACTGGTACTATCTATAAGTTATTTTTACCTAGCAACGAATATTCCCTGTCATTTTGAAGGATAGCATGAATAGTTAATCTTATCAGAAATATCCATGGCAACAAGACGCGGTTGCCTTGGCAACGGGTATGTTTAATAGATTTATTAAGCCAGTGTCTTGCATAAAACCTATCTTAACTTTTCCTTGAGAAAGTGAATAAATGTGTTTAGTTCATTTGTAGTCATAACTCACAATAACCATAATATTAAGCAGCTATAAATGTACATGTATTTACTATAGAAAATCAAATCTTGATTGCAGGGCCGGTGTTCCGAACGTGGTGATTGTGCTGACGGACGGAGAGACCAACCAGCGTGAGACTGAGTTGCCCGGATTGGCCAACGAGCTCAAGAGCGTCGCAGAAACAACGTGAGTTGATCATGAGCAATCATTAGAACGAGAAGTTTACCTTGTTAAGCTAAAATCAATATGGCTGAGAAGCTCGGTCATTGCATTGACTACTGATGAGCCAGGATAAGCGTAGAAGCACTTAGAGAAACCAATAATGCATTTAAAACTATTGAAAGGCATCCATTCTTAAGACGGCGGTTATAAAAGTTTTCATGATAATATACTACCTCCTCTCTCTTAATGATACATTCTCCAGCACATGGAGGTAAATCTACCGTGTTTAATCCCTAGGCCTCGCCTTTGCTCAATAAATCATGATTCATTCAGGTACCTCACAGAACGAAGTCGATACTTCACATTTCCTACTTCCAATGTGGTGCCCTACCCGATACATTCGTATTTTGTGCAATTCATTAAATACACACAACTAATTTGCCAATGTTCAGTGTGATCGCTATTGGCTTGACTGACAGCAGAACACACCCTCTGAATCCGCCCATCCATGTGCCCCATTGAATTATTGTTCTTTCTATTCTTTGTTTAATCTTTATATAATATAGTGTGATCGCTATTGGAGTGACTGACGGCCGAATACCCCCTCTTAATCCACTCATCCATATTTATATATAAATGTCCCTTTCAATCATGCTTTCTATTCAATTGTTTAATCCTTATATCCTTCAGCGTGATCGCTATTGGCGTGACTGACGGCGCCGACGTCAACGAGCTGGAAGTCATTGCCACCTCGGTCGCCGACGTCTTCCTCATTGAGGGCTTCACAGATCTTGAGGGATTCGTGGATGACATTGTAGGTGCTGCCTGTGTAGTGGCTCCAACTCCAGCCCCGACCCCAGCACCCACTCCGGCACCCACGGATGCCCCTATTGGTAAGGGAGAGGATGGTCGTAGTTTTGTATTGATGCATGCGTGTTGGTGGATATGGGATTGGTTGGGAGGGGACTTGAGTAGATTAGGTAAGGTAGTGTTGGGACGCCAGCACCCACCCCGGCACCCACGGATGCCACTATTGGTAAGGAAGAGGGTAGTTGGCAGTTGTGTGTGTGTGTGGGGGGGGGGGGGGAATGGGGGGCT
>LQRL01003537.1:22858-40459 GCA_001703475.1 Hydroides elegans
TACAAACGTTAAAATTGTAAGCCCATTTATTTTGTAATATGATGTATAAATTCAATATACAACTATTCAATATAAGTTTAAACTTCCTAATAATTTTGATCCTTAGGGAAAACACTTAAGCATGTTTGCGTAATATATAGAATATTTTTATTACCTAATACCTCTTGTCATTATTCTGCCAACTTATAAACACGAAATGCCTTAAGTGCACTCAAATATAATGCAAATACACATATAAGTAATAGCTTTATATAAAACTGCCTCTCCCTTTATTTGCACAACATAATAGCATAGCCAAACATTCCACACAACCCTGACTAAAAGTTGGAATAGCCACTTCCTCATAGAGTATATTATAATAATGCTTGGCTTCCATAACAAGTAAATAAATGCCGCTTAGCTATGAGACTTGCCACTGAATAAGTTTTAAGATTATATTTTGAAATGTATCACGAATTACTAATATTTATTTTATTGACGAAATTATTCATCGGATCAATACAAGGAGGTAACATTTATTATCATCAAAATTTAAATAATATATAATAATATTAACGATGATTATATTTTAAAAACATAGTCAGGAACCTTAAACTATGTATGTTTAAATATTAACCATGAACGGTGAATATTCAGAAATTAGTCATTGTTTGAAATAGAATCAGAGCCTACATAGCTTCCAGGAAAGGAAGTACTGGTGTTTAATAAAATGTATAGTCAAAACTAGCGTTTCCTTCTTTTAACCCTATACTTATTTATTATTTACTCATTTATTTTATCTGCTTTTAGTATACTTATGAAATTGTATGTAATGTAATATGTATGTGTATGTAATATTTTGAAATTATGTTAATAACATTAATATAAAATCTATGAAAAAGGTAATTACAAGGTCGTCTTATAGCATATCCTATAATTGATAAAAATATGCATTTATCAATGTCTACTTTCTTTTTATATACTTTTATTAAAGTATGTTTGAATAGAAGTATGAAATGTCTATGATCAATATCATTATAAAAATCACAAAATAATCTGTTTATTTGTTTATTACAGTATGGATTCTACATGATAAAAAGTACTATTTCATATCAAGAATCAATCGTAATGCCTATGACGCGAGAAATTACTGTCGGGATCGAGGCGGGGATCTCCTAAGCATAAATGATCTGGAAGAACAAAATTTCATCAACAGTCAAATCGGGTAATATTGAATATGGTTTAGATTTATGACCTCAAATTTGTGACCTCAAATGACCATGATTTGAGATTTTTGTGTATTTTAGTGTTTTATTTATGTATGCTATACACATTTGAAGCTGCTTGTAAAAATCGTGAATTATAAAATTAGTCATCGGAAGTTTATTGCAGGTTTAAAAATTGTCGATTGATACTGAATCAAGCGTGTTTTTATACGATATCTCTAAATTTTGAATTCAAACAGTGCTGGACATATAATAGGATTATACACAAACGACCCATGCTCCTTCGATACTCAAATCTGCAGAGAGAGATGGCAATGGAGAGATGGATCAAATTATGAGTACAGAAATTGGGAGAGTGGTGAACCAAATAATCATTATCATCACTGTGCTCGGTTATTATATAATGGTGAATGGAGAGATATGGATTGTGATGACAGGAGTTACAGATTCATATGCAAAAAGACAGGTGAAGTATATTTACTAATTTACTTCGGGTATATAATAAAAGTTTTCTGTTTTGAGTAACTGCATGATACAATCCACACATATGAATACTTCATACATTTTTATGAATATATGTTCTTTCAGATCCGTGTGAGGATAATCCATGTCTCCATGGAAGCTGTACAGTTTTACATTCTATCGATCAATACCGGTGCGACTGTGAAGCAGGATATACCGGCACAAATTGTGAAATAAGTAATCTTACAACATTCAAGTTTTAAACCATTATGTGTTTTATAATTTTTAAAGAATAGTTGTCGTATTTTATTGCTGAAGCCAATTTGTTTGATATACATAACACCATCAAGGTTTTCTGCATATTTAATTTTTCAAATATTTAATTGATTTAATTTTTAATTTTTTTTGTATTGAACAGACATTGATTACTGCCACGACAGGCCTTGTTTACATGGTGGAACCTGCACTGACTTAGTAAATGGCTTTGATTGCACATGTAATCCGTTTTGGATGGGAGATACGTGCAGTATAGGTATGAAATGAATCGAAATGTTTATCTTTTGAATAATCAAAGATATGAATTTAAATTTTTCCATATTTTCTAATTCCATTATATCATTATCTCTTAGCAAAAGATTGACTCGTCGGTTTTGAGATACACTCAATTTTATATGTATTGAAAACCTACAACGCCTATCGTAAAAATCCATCGAATTCTCTGTAGATGTAAATGAATGCCTCCAGAATCCTTGTGAAAATGAAGCATCTTGCATTAATTTTGCTGGAGGTTATTCGTGCAATTGTGAAAATGGGTGGACTGGTGACCATTGTGAAAGCGGTATTGCTTCAGATAATATCATTTAAAAGTTTGTTAAATGACAACTGATTTGTTTTAGAATTTGAGTGTTTGCATTTGTTTGGTGAATATCATTTTAGAAAACCAACACATAATTAAATCAGATATTTTTTTAATTGGCTATTCTAAGATATTGCATTATGTCGACATACATTTATATTTATATATTTTGTGTATTTAAATAAATATTTTTATTGGATAAACTTCAGATGTGAATGAATGCTTGGCTGATGGTATTTGTAATAACGGCAACTGTATCAACCATGAAGGTTTCTTTGAGTGTTTATGTTTCCTCGGATTTACTGGACGAACTTGTAATATTGGTAAAGTAGTAAACTGGGGAAATGATTTATTTTCCGTTTATTGCATTTTGAAATTTTCACGACAAAGTCTAACCTTGGATTTTATCAATCTTAAATGCAAACACCTCAAAAGTGTGTTAACTGTAAGTATTGTCAAACATTAACACTTACTTATGATTATAGTGATAAGATCAATTTTAGCGTACCTTTATAATCATACATGTATGTCTTCTAAATATAGACATAGATGAGTGTTCAGCAGCAAACGATTATTGTGTGAATGGCATCTGCACAAATGATTTTGGTTCCTTTCTCTGCAATTGTACAAATGGATTTGAAGGACAAAACTGTAACATCGCTATTGGTAAATCCACTCCAATTTTTTATTATATGAAGGTGTATATGTTACATTTTTGTTAAAGGAATTCGATAATAGTTATCATTATATAAATTATTCAATGTCATTTACTTCAACATCAGTATTGGCAGCAAACACGTATATTCGTTTAAAAATACTTAGGATGGAAATGCTTTGGCAATCGCATGATGTTTTATTGAATTAAAAACGTTATTTTGCCTCATCGCTTCAGATAACATCTTTAAAGATATATTTTTGAAAAAAAAATAAATACATTTGAATTCAGGAGAAGGCAAAAAAGGTACAGAAGATTCCAAGACAAACTCAGCAGACACAGGTATGTAGAAATCAAACTATTACTAATAAATGTTAAATAGATACGTTAGTTAGATTACAGTTAATGTTATCTAATTATCAAGTAATTCAATGAAATAAAGTATGATTCTTTTTTATTTTTGTGCATGTATCATAATTATATTTAATATAATTGTGTGCAATAAGTTTCCTTAGTTAGTGGCATATTAAGAATCACTTAAAAAGCTACATAAATTATTCTAGCCGTTGTTGTTATTTCATTTCAAACATTATACAAATTATTTGGTGGTAACATAAATTTTGTCAGATCATTCTCAACTCTGTCCTTTATGTTGAACTTTTTTAATCAATTTCTAAATAAAGTTCATTTAGCATAAAGTATAGTTTTGTAGTTAATCATAGCTAAGTGCATCAGCCCGAATTCGCCGCGTTATTCAGTTAAGTAAAGTCAATCGCAATTGAATAGTGTACTTTTTAGAACATTTGAATGCCCTGATAGCAGTGAGCTGTGTCGCTTCTCTCCTCATCCTTATTGCGATTGCTCTTGTAGCGATGTTTTTATACAAGAGGTACGTGATAGCTTAATGAATATGTCTTTTCGATAACGAGTTATGTGTATCAAAGAACGAATTGTATCTATTATATTTATTTTATAAAAATATAGCAATCCAATAGGTGGTATGGAAATTGATATTTATATATTTACAATATTGGTTACGAAATTAAAAATAACCGTAAATCAATTTAGATTTCAAGTGAGGCGTAATCAAGACACCCAAGCTACAGAAACAGTAGCAACAGATCATATGCCAAGCACAGTTGAGGCTCCATATGATGATATTAAACCATCAGATGATTATTGTGCTATGCAGAACCGAGTAACAAGTGACCAAACGACGTCTTCTGCACAGTCCAACATGACAAAGGAGTCTACATATGAGAAGCTTCACATATATCAGAATCATAATGATTGAAAATACACAGTTAATCCATTGAAGTTTAAGTCGTTTGATGCAATGACATATATGATACGATGTCATTATCAAATTACATAACTAAAGAGTCATCATTGAGCTCAGCTCTTCAACTATATAGACCTGAACAATCAGTGATTTCATACATACACTCACATTAAAGCGTTTTTTGTTCTTTTATACATGCATATTATATTCAAGGTTAGATAATGACGGTACCTTAAAACCCATGCTACCCTTTCCATAACCTGTACATATTTTAGCTGTACCCTTCAGCTTTATGTCGCGTATTTATATAATGAGTTTGTTTTTATCAAAGCTTGCTATTGTATTGTTTACATGCATATGTTGTTCTTTTTCATATGGCCAATTGGTTTAAGTGGTCAAAGCACCATGGTATGAATATTAACTCAATTACGCTTATCAGAAATACTCGTTGGTGTGCTAGGATTCTACTGAGGGCTTTACAAAAATAGCGTCTTACTAAGACAAAGGAAGCCATCTGCTAGTAGTAATGGGATGTAATGCTTTTTGGAACGCCTACCTTGTGGTCTGAAGCATAGAACCGGAGGTATTAGATCCTTGGAACACAATCGGCAGTACATGTCAATTAAAACTTTACTTGACTATATTCTCGCATTCTTATTTCAAATTAAGATTATGAAATAATAATAAAAAAAAGAGAATTGCCTTTCCTGTTCCAAGATGGCTAGGAAAGGATATATACCAAGCTCGATTGGAAAAATGAGCACCTTTTTTACCATTTTTTAATGTTGAGAACACATTATTTTGCTGTGTTTCATTATTTTAATGTCTTTTTGTCTAGTTGACTACCTTTTTATCGTAAATATGAATGTAAAAATCTCGACTTTGTATTCGAATGTTGTATCGATTCGATAGTAATGGCGTAAGTAACTATATGATATAAGTGTTAATTTCCTAGTAATTACGATTTTTATGGAAACACTTCAGCATGTTTGTTTATTATACTTGAGATTATAAAAATATACTTTACATAAAGGAACTTTTTGTCAAGTCATATCTTTGTCTAATACCTCGGGGTCATTTTAAGGCCAACTTATTCACACGTCAGACCTTAAGTGCACATGAATATAATGCAAATACTCATACAAGAAATCATTTTATATAACGCTGTCTTTTCCAATTATTTACACAGCATAATAGCTTATAGCTATACATTCTACATAACCATGGCTTTAAGTTTGAATTGCCACTTCCTTACAGAGAGTATTATAATGGTGTCTTGATTTGATACATAGTAAATTCTACTTAAATTCTACTTAGCTTAAACTACTTAGCTGAAAGTTTGAAAGGGCAATTTCTTACAGAGTATATAAGAATGATGTCATGCTTTTAAAAAAGTCAATTCTGCTTAGCTATTAGGCTTGGTGGTCATTGAATGAATCTTAAAAGTATATTTCAAAATGTATCACGAGTTATTTATAAACTCGTGATGTCATTAATGCAATTATATATTGGATCCATACATGAAGATAAAATTTATAATCGTCAAATTTTAAGTAAAATATAATAATATGAATATTAATTTGGATAAAAAATATTGTTCATAAATAATTCATGAATATATGTTTTGATTACTCATTATGTTTATCATTTGAAATAATATAATAAGCTATATTGTTCCAAGGAAATATACGTCCTGGTTTTAGAAAAAAAGGTTTATAGTAAAGCCTACGGTTACATTTTTTTATCAATCGTATACATTACTCATTTATTTATTTGCACATAAAATTGTTTTAAGTATATTGCTGAAATTTATGGTATGCCTTTTAATCCAAATTATTAATGAAAATATGCATGTTCATCTATGTCTAGTTTCTTACTATATACTTTTATTCAAGTATCAATGGATACACTAAATTCGGATAAACCTATCTTATCAGATCTTATCTGTTTATAATTTATAATTAAATTTCAATATTTGTTTTTACACGATGAAAAGTACTATATTATATCAAGAGACAATCGGGATGTCTCGGACGCGAAAATTACTGTCAGGAGCTCGGCGGGGTTCCTTTCAGCATAAAATTAAAAAAACATTTCATTAAAAGTCAAATTAGTTTTTTTTCTTTTTGATTATTATAAACTACAAATAACACTTTAGTTTATGAAAATCATTTTATTTAGGGCTCAACATTTTCAAGATGTTTGTCAATTTCTTTTAAAAAGCTGTTCTTTCATCTATATTGAATTTTTTCCTTTGTATTATAAATTGTATCTTTAAAATTGCTGGTTGTATATGAAAGAATGTCAACAGAATCTCACCTTAATGCGAAAAATTACCATGTAATATTTCATCGTAAATATGAGTGCAGCCTGTATGCGCAGCCATTTTCAATCATTTGCCATTTTTACATTATATATATATATATAATATTGAATCGAGATAATCTTAATCCTTTACTCTTGTGTTGAATATTCAAAGTGTCAGCCCTTCTATCGAAATATTCAAGCTTCGAATTGATATCGTCCATTTTAGGTCAGATATTAACTATTTATTGTGGCACACTGTCTTTGGACAGTCTTGTTTATTTTTTCAATCATGTAATTCAATGCTTTAAATATTTACTTTCAATGCGTCAAGTGCATTCAAGTATAAAGTCAGAACTCACATAAAGTAATCAGTTCACATAACACTGCCTTTCTTATTATTTACACAACATATTAGCTTATCCCTACTTTACACATTCCCAGCAAAAATTTGAAAAGCTCACTTCCTAATAAAATATGCATAATAATGTCTAACTTCGATATATACCATATTCTGCCTAGGTATGTGTCATGACACTTTATAGTTGGATTATGGATGGTGGATAATTTCAAAGTGAAAATGAATAGTAAATTCTCAATATTTATGTTAATAATGCAATTTCTACTTGTATCCATACACGGAGGTAAAGTATATAATGTAAATATGTGTTACATGAAATGCTATAAACAATTAATTTACAAATCACAGGTTGTTTAATGTAATGTAAGTTATTCTAGAAATAAAATCTAAATGATCAACAATAAGCAGCATTCAGTGGTTAGATATTGTTTGAAAATAAATATTGAAATCAATTATTATCATCTGATTAGTTCAATTAAGGGCTAAGCCACAATTAATTACAATAAATGTAAGCTTTATAAAGGATGAGCCAATGGCATACATTTATAACTTTATAATCTTTTGTCATGTGAAGTGTATAATTTCTGTCCATTCTCATACACTAATATGTGTTCAATATGCTTTAGTTATTTTGGAAACATGAATTCGAAAAGATAGGGAACGACAAAATGAAGATCGATCAATGGCCTAGAAATTGTATATGTTCAACGATACTATTACTTAAATAGTTTACTTTTAATATTTATAGACTGGATTCTGCGAGAAGGCTACTATTATTATTTTTCACCAAATATTGATGATGCTGGTGGGGCCAGAAGCTATTGTCAGAGTCATGGTGGTGATCTTCTTAGCATAAACGATCAAGAAGAACAACTGTTCATTGAGGATCGTATCCGGTATTGGTCATTTGTTGCGTTATAGCTATCGAATTAGACATACCACTTGAATAGTTTATTTGCTTTCATGTTCGTTTTAGTCTGTAATGGGTTTGTTCATATTCAAGTAAAGGCATAACTCTGACTCTAATTACAATATAACGTTACCAATGTACATTATCGACGAATGGGCTTGAAACAACATTACCACTATATAGTATTTATCAAAAAATGTTCATTCTTAAACGTGTTGACAATGATCATGTTGATTCATAGTTATAGTTATATAATTGGACTATATACAACCGACCCATGCGACTCTGGTAGTCAAAACTGTAGAAATAAATGGCAATGGAGAGATGGATCAAATTATGATGAATACAGAAACTGGGAAGATGGAAGACCAGATGATGACAACCATAGATGTGCCCGCATATTATCCAATGGTTTATGGCGAAATATCGATTGCAGTGCCGGAGGGTACAGATTCATTTGCAAGAAGAAAGGTATTTATTGCTAAATTTTGAATTGGATAACACATTAAGTCTCAGTAACTCAAAAATTTCATTTTAAGTATCCTCATATCTCAATGCACTGATAACATAAAGGTGTGTTCTTTTATCTTTATATTTTAGATCCATGTGATGCAAACCCATGTGTTTTTGGAAACTGTGCAGTATTACATTCCCTTGAAAAATATCAGTGCCATTGCGAAGCAGGATTCACTGGAACAAATTGTGAAATAAGTAATTACACACGTTACAAGACATTTTTTTACAACTATGTTTGTAACTTAATATCGAGTATAAAAAGAAGTTATACAATCAACCCGTGCAATATGTTATTGTCACGTTTCATATAATTTTTATAACTAAATTTTTTGCTAAATATCATGTAAATAAATAGATAATTCAATCGACAAGATTTCAACACAAACATTTTAATTAAGGCTTTGAAATTGTTATCATTTTTTGTATCCTAAGTAATGAACATCTGATAAAATTCATAATTTTATAGACATCGACGACTGTCGTGATAGTCCATGCTTTAACGATGGTACATGCACAGACTTAGTAAATAGATTTGATTGCACGTGTACTCCATTTTGGATGGGAGCTACATGTTATACAGGTACGAATAGGCAGACATATTCGCTTAATATATAATTTCAATATTTGCGTTTTAATATGCATTTGAGTTTCCCTGTCGGTGATTAAATTTCAAATAAAGGGTGTGTACTTTTAATATGGTTTTAAAACTGTGGATTAATCAAAAAGTATGCGGATAAGGGATGTTTATATTTTACCATTACCAATTATTTGGCGCTATAACAATTTTAAAATCCCAAACCTTTGTATTAATCTATTTACGTATACTTTGCGTTTGTTGATCTATAGATAATAACTAAATCAACACAATGCAGTCTAATAAAAATAAAGGCTAAAGATATCTTCGTTATTCATTAAAGCATTTTATTTGCAGATGTAAATGAATGCATTCAGAATCCGTGTGGAAATGGAGCATCTTGCAATAATTTTGATGGAGGTTATTCGTGCCATTGTGCTCTCGGATGGAGTGGTGACCACTGCAATATTGGTAAGTATTTAAGACAAAAGACAATACGCATTGTCCTACGTTTCGTTATTATAGCGAATTATTATTTTGATAAATATCAACATCGTCTATCTATTTTACGTGTCTAAATATATCAACAGTTAGAAAAATCGTTTTTATGACAACAATATGTGGTATTTTAAAACCTATTTCTTATAATTCAGATATAAATGAGTGCTCTGAAGACGCTGATCAATGTTTGAATGATGCCGAATGTGAAAATACAATAGGTTCCTTTATTTGTCATTGTCGCTATGGGTGGAACGGCACGCACTGTGAAACTGGTATATTTTGCGTCACGCAAAATTTAGCTTCAGAATATATATAAAACTTGCATTTAAGTGGTTTTTTTTGGAATACAGCCAGTAATCAAAATATGTAATTTATATGTAAACATGTAAATTATATGTAACATTACTGAGTGACTATGATGTTGTAAATTATATTCATCATTTTAGATATTAATGAATGTGAAGAAAATGTCTTGCTTTGTCAAAATGGAGGAAGCTGCATAAACCATGAATATGGATTTACGTGTGAATGTTTGGACGGGTGGACAGGATCACTTTGTGATACAGGTTAATTTAAAAATTTAATAGATACGTTTTAAAAACCATAAGAATGTTGATTAATTGTTTCATAGCATAAAAACACATTTATAATCGTGCAAAATAAATAACAGTTACACTGATCATTAGACCCTCAATAACTGATTGTCCATTTAAATCAAATTCAGACGTTAATGAATGCTTGACTGATGGACTGTGTTTTAATGGAAACTGCATCAACAATGAAGGTTCCTTTGAGTGTTTATGTTTTCTTGGATTTACTGGATTTACTTGCGAAACCGGTAAAGTCATAAATCAAAATTTGAATTTAATAATCCGCAAAGGTTTTTCAAATGAAACTATTGTCAAATATTCAGCCTTGTGTACAATAAGAATGATAGTCATAAAATCATTGTAAGCGTACCTTTATAATCATATATGTCTTCTAAATATAGACATAGATGAGTGTACAGAAGCAAACGAATATTGTGTGAATGGCATCTGCACAAATTATGTTGGTTCCTTTTTCTGCAATTGTACAAATGGATTCGAAGGACAAAACTGTAACATTGCTATTGGTAATATCAATTATATATTTTATCAAATGAAAATATATATTCAACAGTTTTTTTCTAAACAGATTTTTAACCATTTTTTTTTCAAAATAAAAGGAATTGTTTGGTATTGGTATGTTGCTTACTATTTTAGTATTTTAGTGAATTAACAACGTTATGTACTATATTTCATCATACAACATTTTAACAAATACATATTTTAAGAATAAATGTATTTGGATCCAGGAGAAAGCAAAGGTACAGGTACAGGCGATTCCAAATCAATCTCAGCAGACATAGGTAGATAGAAATCATATCGTTACTATTAAATGTTGCATATATAGTTACTTAGGTTGCAGTTTCTTTTGTCCAATTATCAAATAAATGAATAAAATTAAGTATGATACATTTTATTATTTCTTATATATTGTAATTATTCGAAATTTAATTTTGTGCAATACGTTGCATTAGTTAGTGGCAACATATTTAAGATTCCTTTGAATAATTACATAAATGATTTTAACGCCCAGCTGTTTTTTCTAATTTTATTTGAAACAAATTGGAAACATGCATTTTTTTAGATTATACTCAAGCCTTGCCTTTATATTGAACAGTTGTTTTGAAAATTAAATAAAAACCAGTTTATTGGGCATAAAATAGAGCTCTAAACATATAAATAGCATTTATCCGTTGCAAGCTCTGTCGTTAATCAAAATTAGTCAATAAACCTAAACTACCGCGTAGTTTAAGTAAAGTGAACTCAATCGCCCTTGAATATTGTAGGCAATTCGAGTGCCCTGATAGCAGTAAGCTGTGTTGCTTCTCTACTCGCCCTTATTGTAATTACTATTGTAGCAGTGTTTTTATACAAGAGGTACGTGATGAGCTATATGCATCAACGAATTCATTTTATCTACTTTATTTACAAATGGTATATATTGCATAAAAATATAGCAATCAAATAGATTTATTTTCTTTCCAATTGAAAAGTGTGAAAACAGATATCAAGAATTTTGATTATTGTTACGATGATAAGTAATAACCGCAAATCAATTTAGATTTCAAGTGAAGCGAAACCAAGATACCCGAGCTACAGAAACAGTAGCAACAGATCAAATGCCAAGCAAAGTTGAGGCTCCCTATGATGATATTAAACCATCATATGAAAATTGTGTTATGCAGAACCGAGTTGGGAGTGACCAAGTGTCTTCTTTACAGTCCAACACGACTAAGGAGTCTACATATGAGAAGCTTCACATATATCAGAATCATAATGATTGAATAAACACAGTGAAATCATTGTAGTTTCAGTCGTTTGAGGCGATGACATATATGATACGTTGCGATTATCGAATCATATAACTAAAATACATCATTGAGCTCTGCCCTTCAGCGATTTTGTGAAAGAATAATCAGTGATTTCATGAATACACTCACATTATTATTTATTTTATTATTCATTAATAAAGCGTTCTTTGTTTATTTCTACATGCATATTATATTCAAGGTTAGATAATTACTGTAAACAGAAACCTTATAGCCCATGTTGTCCTATCCATAATCTCTACATATTTTAGCTGTTTCCTTCAGGTTTATGTCGCGTATTTTTATTGTGAGTTCATTTATTTCAAACTTGATATTCTATGTTTACATGCATATTTTGTAATTTTGAAAAGTTAGTCGCGCTGACCAAAAGTTAGTTGCATTTGCGACCGTGCGACCGCTAATGTCAAACGCTGCTTTACATAAACGAAATTTGTGCCGTGTCATATCTTTGCCTAATACCTCGCGGTCATTTTAAGGCCAACTTATTAACACTTCAGATCTTAAGTGCACACGAATATAATGCAAATACCCATACAAGTAATCATTTTATAAAACACTGCCTATTACCCATTATTTACACAGCATCATATCTTATAGCTATACATTCCAAACAACCCTTGCCAAAAATTTGAATAGCCACTTCCTTACAGAGTATATTATAATGATAGCTTGCTTTGATAAAAAGTGAATTCTGCTTAGCTATGAGAATTGGTGGCCACTGAATAAATTCTACGAGTATATTTCAAAATGCATCACGAGCTACTTATTCATTTTTCATCAATGCAATTATATATTCGATCCATGAAAGAAGATGAAATTTATAATCGTAAAGTTTTAAGAGCAGTTTGATAAAAATATTATTCATAAATAAATAATGCATGTTTTGATTACTCATTTTGTTTATTATTCGAAATAATATAATCAATTATATTATTCAAAGGAAAACTACGTCCTGGCTTTTGAAAAATAGGTTTACAGTAAAGCCTACGGTTACATATTTTTATTAATCCTATACATTACTCTTTTTTTATTTACACATAAACTTGTTTTAAGTATATTTTAGAAATTTGTGTTAGGTCTTTTTATCAAAATTGTTGATGAAAATATGCATGTTATCTAGTTTCTTACTATATACTTGTATTTAAGTATCCTTGGGAAGAGATGAGATCAATATATGGACTAAAAAGATTTTTTCACTGAATTTGGAATAACTTAACCTAACACCATTATATTGTCATGTACATTAAGATCTTATATGGCTATAATTAAATTTCAGTACGGGTTTTACACGATGAAAAGTACTATTTCATAGCAAGAGACAATCTTGATGCCTCGGACGCGAGACATCACTGTGGGGAGCTCGGCGGAGTTCTTTTTAGCATTAAAGTTCAAAAAGAACATCATTTCAGTAAAAGAAAAATTAGGTAAATTCTATTTTGCTTATTTTGAACTACAAATAACACTTTAGTTAATGATATTCATTTTTTTAGGGCTCAACATTTTCAAGATGCTTGTCAATTTTAAAAAAGAGCTGTTCTTTCATTCATATTGAAAACTTTTCCTTTGTATTATAAATGGTATTTTTTAAGCTACTGGTTGTTATTGAAAGAATGTCAACAGTATCTCGTCTTAATGCGAATATTACCATGTGATATTCCGTTGTATATATGATTGTAGCCTCTTTTCTGCAATCATTTTCAATCATCTGCCATTTTTACATTATATATATTTAATATTGAATCCTGTTAATCTTAATCATTTACTTATGTATTGAATCATCATGTTTCCAGCCCTTCTCTTGAAATATACGAGTTTCAAATTAATATCGGCCATTTTAGGCAAGATATTAACTATTTATTGTGGCACAATTTCTTGTTTATTATTTCAATCATGCCATTAAGTGCGTAACATATTTACTTTAAATGCGTCAAGTGCATTCAAGTATAAAGTCAGAACTCACTTAAAGTAATCAGTTCACATAACACTGCCTTTCTTATTATTTACACAACACTATAGCTTATGCACACTCCAAATAACCCGGCTAAAAGTTCGAATGCCCACTTCCGTATAGAATATACATTATAATGTCTTACCTGGATGAATATATATCATTTTCTGCTTAGTTATGTGTCATGTCACTTTATATGTATTTATGATTTATATGTTTATGTATGGATAGTGTATTACAAGTCAACATGAATCGTAAATTCTCAATATTTATGTTAGTAATGCAATGTCTACTTGGATCCATACATGGAGGTAGAGTATATCATGTAGTCACTTGTCACACGAAATTGGCAAATCACAAGTTGTTTAATGTCATGTGTAAAGTCATTATAAAAATACAAAATAAATGATCAACAATGAGCAGCATTCAGCTGTTGGATATTGTTTGAAAATAAACATTGAAATCATTTTTTATAATCTAATTAGTTCAATTAAGGGTTAAACCACATTTTATGTACATCTATAAGCTTTAAAAGTGATGAGCGAAGGGCATACATTTATAACTATACACAATATGCTTGTCCTGTTAAGTTGTAGTTTGTGTTCTTTCTCAGACACTAATATGTGTTCAATATGTTATAGTAATTTTGGAAACATGAATTCATAAAGGTAGGGAACTACAGAATGAAGATTGATCAATTGCCTTAATTACTGCTTGGTTGCAGCTTCATCTGTGGATCTTCAGGTCCCTCCCAGGCCTATTCCGTTCCACCTCTCCTCACTTCTTCTTTCAGTTCCATATGGAGGTTTCCCATGATGTTTTTCCCTGGCCAGTTTTAAGGACTCCACCAGCCAACTTCTTCCTTGGACAACCCACACGACCAGAAGTTGTCGCCTGGCACAGCCTCCACTATTGTTGATTTGGCCTTCATTAATTCGTGTCTATATCTAGGAACGCATTCATATTTCCTGCGTATTATCTGTTTCATGACCTCGAGTCGTTCGGTATCCCATACTCTTTCGGTAATGACTCTCCTTCCTAGCCTTTTGGCTTCACATGCGTTTCTTGCTTGGATGATGTCTTTTGCCACATTCACTTTCCCATGACTCATCGCCTTCATGAATTGGTATGCATGCTCGCTTGATGCAAATGTCCGCTCGAACACGCGAATGGTGCACGGGTAGAAATTGCTAAGCACGTCATGTTTTCCCCTGAATGCAGTTATATTGTCCAAGGGGGTATCACGCTTCCTTCTGGGCTTTCCCTCTGTCTCTTCGACATGACTCGTCCTGTCATGATTCGTTGTGTTGGCCAGACTGTGAAGGCGGTCTTCACCTCCGTTCCGGCCATTCGCTTGATTCGTGGAGGGCGCCAGACAGTGGAGATGGTGTTCACCTCCGTTCCGGCAACCCGTCTGATTCGTTGTAGGCACCAGACTGTGGGGGTGGTCTTCACCTCCATTCCGGCCATCCGCTTGATTCGTTGTAGGCCCCAGACTGTGAAGGTGGTCTTCACCTCCGTTCCAGGCACCCACATTGAGGTTTGCTATTGACTCTGACCCGGGCGGACTTTCACCGGGTGGACATTCACTCCGTCGTCGCCAAATCCACATAGACGCGGTCTCTGCATTGTCCCCGGCATCCTTCAGTAAACTCCGTCTATCTTTGCCTACTATTCCGAGCATCTTCAATGCTCTCCACGATGAGTTTCCCGGGTATCCGCGGCATCCTATCTCTATAGGGAAACACCATGTTTTCCAACCTTTTGCTCGGCATTGTTCGACTAGGTCGTTATACTTAAGCATTTTCCTCTCATAGGCTTCTTCCATCCGCTCTTCTCACGGTACGGTTAACTCTATCATGATGCATATTCGGCTGCTCCTTGAGAATATGATAATATCGGGACGGTAATTAGTCGCTACTATTTCCTTGGGAAATCTAAGCTGTTTCCTCAGGTCTGCCTGCAGCGCCCAATCGCTGGCCATTCACAGTAATCAACTAGTGCCTTTGTTGTTTGCTCTTTGTTTTGGTTGAGTTCCCGGAATTGTTGCCTTTACAAAGTTAATGAACCCTGGCTTTTGCCTTTTCGTTGTTGCACTCTTGCAGACCTTATCTAGACCTCTCGCGATTGCCTCTAGTACATGGTCATGGCGCAATTTGTATCGACCATCTGCCAGTGATTTGGTACATGAACTCAGTATATGCTCTAGAGTTGCTCTTTTCCCGCATCGGACGCACGATGGATCGTCTGTCAGCTTCCAGATGGCGAGATTGCTTGGAGATGGCAATTTATCATACACTGATGATATGGCAAACTTAAGCCTTAGGGGTTCCGTCCTCCATAGCTCGTTCCATGTCAGCTTCTTGCTCCGGGCGTTTTCCCATCGGAGCCAGCTTCATTGCGCTTTAAGGCTGACTGCCTTAGTTTTCCGATTCTCTTCTTCCTGTTGCCGCACCTCTGATTGGACGAGTTCTCTACGTAAGTCATCCGAGGCGTTTTTCCACCTGGCACGCGTGATGCATCCAAGCCCAAGCCTACCATGGGTCACAGTTCCTACTAAATCGCTCTGTCTCAGCCTTCCCTCTGCCTCGTTTAGTGCTTCTGCTGCATGCCACTTTCTGCCTGTGTAAACGCTGATTCCCGCAGTTCTCACTTTCTCGTCGCGATTATTCCGTAATGAAGTAGCTTGTCGCACCTTGGTAACCTTGAATTCTTCCACCAAGGAGGTAAGTGGTAGTTGGAGCATGTTCCCTTTTCCATACAGTGCTATGCTACTCAGCATGCGAGGAACATTCAACCATCGACGTAGGTAAGAGCTTATCCGGCGCTCCAGTTTCTCTATGGCGGAAATTGGTATGTCGTAGATGAACATTGGCCAAGTGAGGCGCGGGAGTATACCATGCTCATAGCTCCAAGCCTTGTATGTTCCCGGGAGCCCGCTTTTGTCCACTTCCTGGAGCCACTTTTCTGCTTGTGATACCATCTGCTCAACATTCTCCTTGTCACTTCCGGTGATATTATACCATTTCCCTAGGCACTTGATCGGTTTTTTGGTCTGCCTTTCTTGATGACTAGACTCCGCGATTTTACTGGCTTGAACCTCATTCGCGCCCATGTAAATGTGTCGTTCAGATCGTTCAGTGTCCATCTTCCCTGCTGGATTGTACGGGTCATCACCGTCATGTCGTCCATGAATGCTCTTGTTGGTGGTTGCACAGTTCCTGTCCTTGATATTGCACCTCTACGTTGATTTTCTACGCTTTTCAGAAGCAGGTTAACGGCAGCAGCAAATATGATTACTGATATCGTACAGCCAGTTATTATGCCAATTTCGAGCCTCTGTAATGCCGTTGTGTATCCATTCACAGTGAACCTCATGTTGAATCGAGCGTAGTAATCCTGAATCAAGCTCCTGAATTTCTCAGGTACGTGGTACCGCGCGAGTGTGAGTTCAACAAGTTTGTGAGGTATAGTTCCATAAGCGTTGGCTAGATCGAGCCAGATGACAGCAAGCTCTCCTTTATTCTGGCGTGCTTCCTTAATGATTTGCGTAATCACGCTGGTGTGTTCGATGCAGCCAGACACACCTGGGATGCCCCCCTTCTGAACTG
>LQRL01003550.1:0-11644 GCA_001703475.1 Hydroides elegans
TGGTGTGAGGGAGAGAGAGAGAGAGAGAGAGAGAGAGAGAGAGAGAGAGAGAGAGAGAAAGAGAGAGTAAGATAGGGAAAATTAGAGAGAGTGACAGAGCCATAGAGAGAGAAAAAAAAAACAGGGAAACAGAGGGAGGTAAAGAGAGAGAAAGGAACAGGGAGAGAGGAGAGGAAAAAAAAGAAATAGGAGAGGGAGGGGGAGAGACAGACAGAGAGAGAGAGAGAGAGAGATGGATAGACAGTGAGATGATAACAGAGACAGATAGAGAGTGTCAGAGAACCAGACAGACAGAGAGAGAGAGAGAGAGAAAGGAAAGAGAGGGGAAGAGAGAAGGAGAAGAGGAGAAGGAGAGAGACAAAGACATAGAAATTGAAAGAGAGAGAGAGAAATAGACAGTGAGAGAGAGAGAGAGAGAGAGAGAGAGAGAGAGAGAGAGAGAGGGCGAGAGAGGGAGGGGTAAACGCTCGTAATAATGGTTTCTTAATACCTTATTTTATTTCCGAAATAGCAATATGCCAATATAGGATGTTCCATTTAATTACAATGATCATATAAGTAATGGAATTCTCTCTATTACACCAGGGCAACCTGATGGCCACAGTTACCGTGCACTTCCGCCCCAAGCAAAAGTGGAACTGGCGGTACACGCATCAGGAGACGGTGTTCACGGATGGCAAGAAGAGTGAGACTCTAGGAGTCTTGAATACGCCCAACACGCTGAGGAGCCTGCGTAAACAGGATGAGCTCTAATTGAGGACAAAAACAGTTAAAGCTTAAAACGTTCATTTTTGTTGTCTTTATAGTTCTTACAGAGATCTAATTCTAACCTTGAGTATAAACGATTGTGGTGTTCCAATTAAAACATGAAGCCATTGATGGGTGAGGACGGTTTTTAAGCTAGGATATTCGTGATCAGGAAATTCCAACGAAATGTGGTCCTTGTACTGTATAATGCAAATACTCCATCTGTGGAATTTGGAACTCTTTACAATAGCTCTCCAATCAAGTTGTATTTTTCCAAAATTATACTATTTAACATGTGAAATAGTAATGTTACTCGAACGGATAAAGATTTAGCAGCTCTATGATATTACCAATGTAACTAATCATAACAAATCCATGTTAAAAGAATGCATGCATCATATCTTATATAATATTTTATTTTATACGAAGTAATAAACGTATTTATTTCAAGAATTCAGTAAATGATTATTTCTAAGCGATTTAATTAACTACGGGAAAACGCGCTTTATTTATAAACACCAAATATCTTTTGGCAACTAATTTGACATTTAATATCGTTAGCAGGGGTGACTTGAATTCGATTTTTCATAAAAACTATTTTTAACCACTTTAAAAGTTGTGTGAAAGAAAATATTTTGCAAATAAAGTGCAAAAAGAGTAGATAAGAATACCCGTAACGCAAATATTCATGCGATAATTATCATTTTTGCCTAATTTTTATTTTATTTATTGGAGTTTTTCTTAATCGATTAAGAGTGACATGTGTCTCAAATAATGAATTTACCTAATAGCGCATGAACGTAAACTGCATTCCACATATACACTTGCACCGGTCGATAAAAAACCTAAAACCGGGTAATAAATAACGATCCCCATGGGACACGTGTAAATCGAAATTATTAAGATGCTCAATCATAGTAGTTATTGGCATCTTAATCGAACTATCTTCGATGTCTTGGAAACATCGAAGCTATCGACCAAATACTTGTCTGATGCAATATTCGGAACTTGTATCGTCAACTTTTTTTATCTATAAACATGTGGAAGTTTTGGAAGCAGTATGATTTTCATACACAACAGTGCATAACCTGGTTTTGTTATCCGAATAGTTCAAATATAAATCAACAAATCTTATCTAATCGGTCACAGTTTAATCATATGATGGATACTATGAGGAGATTTACAACAAAACTAAACAATATGGTAGCATATATTTGGATTTTCCTGGCCATACTAACACTATCACATGGAGCCAAAAAGAAGGACCACAAAGAAATCCTTCCGCGCTGGGACCACGAGGTCTACAATGGCGACCATTTTGATGACATCATAATGACGTCATCACAAGAAGTGAACATCTTCACGATATTAGTGCTGTATACGCTCGAGTGTCGCCATCTATTCGATGAATATGGCATTGATCATGCGCATATCCCGCAAACAAATTTCCTTATATTTGCCAAACACAATTATGATAAAGCCCAACGTGAACCGTGGTATGATTTAGATCCGCAATGGGATTTGAAAACAAGATATGGGAATGTAGATGAGTGTTTTGAGGTTCTGTTTTTCAATCGGAGTTTTACGCGGGAAACTAAGCCTCTGAAATGGGATCCAAAGAACGATTTGATTTTTGAGCAATGGCTATGGAGTCATATGAACGTCGAGGTAAGACAAGCTTTATATTTACGTTTTAGACATTAATTTCTTAAAGATCGTATGAATATATAATCAATACTTTCGTTTTACTTAACGAAGCGTTTCCAGTTAATATGTGTGATTTTTAATATAAATAATTCCTTAAATTCAAAAATTAAATTCATTGTTTGTTATGTTTTATGAATCAAGATGGAACATATTGTTTACAAAATTCAGATAAATTAACTTTATCTTAATGTTAAGCTGTTTTAATGTCACATATTCATGCATTTTATGATAACAAACATGATGACGGTCTTTACCGCAGGTTACAGTGGAGAACCGTCTCCGATCTCCTGTACATGTACAAATGCAGCTACTCGACGGCGGACCGTTCACCCAAACTGAAGTTATCCACATGAAATCATCCAAGACATTTGCTTCTCATCCATCTTTTCTGCTCATAGCCATTGCACCGGAAGTAATGGACATGCACACGGGGGCGATAATGCCCAAGTTTATAGACGGCAGCGTGATAAAGAGTCATACGAATATAACCGTAGATAATGTGAACAAGAATGCAGTTACTGTTGTAGGTTTTAAGCGAATGATCAATGAACGAATGGCTTTGGAAGTCAGGAGAATCCGACAATGGTTAACGTGGCATACGCGGAGACATTTGATCAATATGAAGCAATATAAATACGTGCAAAGTCTTACACGTGTCGGTCATGCTTTGGTGGAATTGCCGGAAAATATGTTTGACCAACTTTTGACTTATTACAGACAGTTTAAGAATACAGACCGGAAACACGTGGTTTGCAATGAAGGGGACGCCATTTTAAGTCCACGAAATAAACAAGTCATGTGCTTTGAAATACCATTTAAAATTTCCATAAAAACAAATATTTTACTCGAATATATACGCCAACGAGCTGAGGCATTTTGCGAATGCCAGCTAGCCAAGCAAACCAATATCAAAATCATGGACTACACCCAAGGTAATGTTCAATATCGCAGTTTAGGATCTGTCGCAGATGGGGGCATTATTGTCCGTGTCCCCATTCAAGACGGTTTACGCAGCGGTTCGCATTGGAAACTAGAACTAACCGATATAAAAGGCTCCACTAAAGAACTCCACATACCCCACCGTCAAATGCTCATCCATGAACCCTGTAAAGTCATGCTGGCGCGACCCGTACCTTTAGAACAGCACCAGTTTGCAGAGTTACTAATCCAGTTTACGCCCGCATTCGGGTGGGACTATAAAGAGGAGAGTGTAATGCGGGATATCCAAGTAGAAGTGGTGATGGGCAAACATAATGAAGATAAGGAACCGGAAGAGAGCTTTGCCCCGCATATGATCAAATCGCGCAGTCACACGAACGATGGGTTTAGGCGGGCGAAAGATGAATTATAGCATAATGTATATTATTACTTATACTATATATAACTAGAATTATAGCAGATATATTAGATATGAATAATTGATGATGTAATGGTTAATAAATATTTATTTATTATATATAATTTGATTGCTTATTTATTGTAAAGTTCATATATGCAATATATTTTTTTTTTTATGCAGAGGCTAATTTTCAAATCACATCTATTGACATTTTACACAAATCATTTTAGAAATCACTTATTCAATAATCAATTAACCAGTAGAAAAGTCTATCATCACTTTAAACTTTAAGCATTCATTTGAATGAAGGGCACCCCACGACATACTTTTCAAAAAGTTGTAAAATCAGCCTAAACCAACTTTACAATTACGAAGAGCAACAAAATAATGGTTTTTGAACATTTAAATTTTGCAAAAAGGTGTTCCTTTTTTCCAAACCAGCTGGGCAGTTTCTCCTTTACTAGCCAGCTTGGAACAGGAAAAGAACCCCTTTTGCGAAAATCGAAATGTTAAATATAGCCAAATAATGTATAATATCTTGCAAAGTACAGTTTATTAGACAATTGCGAGCAAATTTAATAACTTTCAAAATAATTATGCTCACTAAATATTGTGAAACTTAAGAAATAATAAAAAAAAAGTGTTCCTCAAGCTGCTCAAATCTCCAAGCTAGAATTAATTTTCTCAAAATCTCCAAGCCAGCTGGAAATTGGTGGGAACACCTTTTTGGGGGAACAGCTCGTGAGGTGCTCTTCTTTGAATGTTTTTTTTATGAAGGAACAGATAAGATAATCAATGAATCAATCTTAGCAATGTATTATGGAAGACAAAACTTATCTAAACTTTTTTAGCGACGGTTGAAAAGGCAAAATACAACAAGGGTTCTTATATAAGTTTCTGTTTATATCTTTTATAACCCATTAACACCATCCCACTTTTTATCAGCAGTATCAGTATCCCCAAGTCCACTTTTCATCTCCAAGCACTTGACTGAGTCTTAAATTATATTCGCGGAAGTGATCTTGAAGCAACATCCTTGTCTCATTTAGCATGACATACTGATTCTCAGAGCGATTCACATCACGCGACTTGCTTTTCAATCGCTTTATATTGACGTCATCAAAATCTGCGATGCCCAAAAATGGCAGCACCTGATGTCTCAAGAATCCCATCGTATCATGTGCAACTTCTTCAAACTTAATCATCATAACATTTTGTTTTCCAAATAACTCGATCGAACTGGCGACTTTATTAACGTAGCGGCATGACATAAATAGGTTGCGTCCAACCCACGGCTCGCCACGCTCTAAATTCCGCAATGACGTCACGACGAATTCATGGAACCCTTTGGCGCTTTGTTCACCGAGACCTTGCTGTATGGATTGCACATCGAAGCGAAACGCCGAAAAGGCCCGTTCAACGGGATCACGCATTATGTATATTAACTTGGCATTCGGATTCAAGTGATGTATTCCTTTATGGATCATATCATGTAGCTCATTTCCGTAACCGATCGTGCCCTCGAATATGATTGGCTCCTTGTTATGATCACGTGGTGTGACGTCATTTCCTGAAGTAGGGTAATTTTTGTCTTGTATTTGGGCTGAGGACATGGCGTTTTGTATTCTTTTTGAGGACTCTGCAAATGCGCTCATGTATGCGAAGAGGTTTAGAGGTGTAGATATGTTGCGTCTTAACCAGTATTTGTATTCGCCCACGGTGCCGTAGTTCCACCAGTTGATTTCCTTTCGATATCCAAACTGAAAATCAAAGTACAATGGGAAGATTGAGTGAGAATGGCTATAATCAAATGCAATTGCGTGTGATTTTTATAATTTTAAGAAAAGTGCCGGTTAATTGACATATTGCAATGCTTAATTGATTTTTTTTTATTTTTAACATTAGTCATGATTTGTCGATGAAATAAAGCAAAATATTCGACCATATCTTAAAGCATAACCTTATTATGTTACCCAATTTCGGAATCAATTCTGCATCTGCTATTCTATTGATGCCAAATTCTCATCATATTTCTCATATGAATTATTAATTCTTTCTGTATATGGTATTTATTGATGCCCCTTTTCTCGAAATTGTTCTATTGGTACAGACTGTTCCAGCTCACATAACAAATGTGCCTATAATATTATTAAATTTAGCGAAAAATGAATCGCAAAAAAAAAAATTCGTTCAAACCTGCACTTGTGGATGTTGTGAATGGGTCCTATGTAGGAAGGTTGATCCACATTTATGAAAACCCATAAGATAGGCGTAAGGCAGGCATCGCAAGGTACAGTTCTCCGGGTGGACATCCTGTAGGTGACAAAAAAAATGATGTAGTTTAGGGTAAGGCCACATTTTCTACCTTTTTTCTAACTCTTAAAACTCTTTCTTTACATACAATCTTTGTATTTAAATTCCGCAGACACAGACGCAAAGTCCCTCTGAACGCAACATAAGGCGAATATATAAATATATATATTTATCAACTATAAAGGCATAGCAACATAGGAAGCTTTATCTTGATTTGTATTCCAAACACAACTGCCTTCCAATGTTTTTCTTTATGAGAAACCAAAAACAACGAGCGCTTAGATATATTTGTGAGTTTCCCACAAGAAAGACATTGGAAGACATGTTTGTTAGAAAGAAAACAATCACCAAGCATACAATGTGGCCGGGCCTAAAGTTGCATTCGAAACGCAAAGTCGACTTATACATTTATAATAAACTGTACTTCGCTGGTATTTTTTAATGAAAACTTTACAAGAAAAAAAAACACAAAAAAACGCTCGATTATAATCAAAACTAATTTTGAAAGCTAATGCAATTGAATCGCTTACCTTGGTTAGGACGTACGGTCCCTGCAAACGCTTATCACCCGATATACAGACACACGGGTTTCGGAATCCAGGCAAGTATTCCAACGGTTTATAATTCGTAACCGTATGCGGAATAGCACATAAGACGTTATTTTCGCCGTCCTTATTCGCACAATTTCTCACCTGCGCACTTACTGTGGCCAGGCGCTTGGCGTTACGTGTGTCGTATGCTTGTTCGTTCAGTTTGCGCTTACGCATTGCTGCTGAATTGTTATATACATAGTTACCCTTAGCAACCGGTTTGAACTTAGCAACGCTGTGTAGCAACTGTAGTGGAGAGCATGTGAGGTCATTTACTACGCAATTCTGTTTATCCATTAATGACGTTTTGTTTATATCACGTGCGTATGTGATCTTTGACTTCGATACATTTGATGTATATTCATCGTCTCTTAAAGTCGTGTTGGTTATTTCATTTGAAATGAGTAAGTCGCGAACAGAATTAGTCTTGATTAGATTAAAACAATGAATAATTAAAATACTCAAAATGAGTGTGATGACTAGAATCAGTCGTACTAGACGAGACGATGCGAATAAGTATTTTGGAAACGAAGTCATCATGTTATCTCAATTTCATGTTTTATTAGCATAGAATGTAGTACTGGAGTTTGAAATGTTACTCGCTGGGACCAAACATGTTCATTTGTATATCCTTTACCAATACGCTAGAGTGTATCAAGCGAATGCAATTAGTTTTTTTTTTATATATCATTTATCATTATCCAATATTATTTACTCATGTAATTGTCTTTTTAAAAGCTCTATCTCAGTTCTTATATATTTTTCGCATGTCATAATCCGTTTTATCCGATTTGAGATTTTTTATAATAATATTCGCAAAATGTCAAGTTATTTTGATGTTAACATTCATATATTGTTTTCTAAATTGTATTCTGACGGTTTCATCCTGTTTATAGAATAAAAACCGCGATATCATTTCATGGCATTTTATATTATAATCAAAAGGAATATAATGTCAATAACTCTATCGAACAGCTCCCAAATCCGTTGAGTACACACAAATTACAATACACATGAACAGTATAATATTTAGCGAATGCACAAACCGTTTCAGAAGTTAATAATGGTATATATATAAAGCAAAACTATTGACCGATAAACGAATAATATGAAATGCACTGGAAATGTCTGGATCGTGCAGGTTTTAATGCATTCTTTTTCAAGTATCATACGAATTCTCAAGTGCATATTGATAAATCATTTCAGTTTAATTGAGACTCACAAAATAACAAATTAATGCGATTTTATATTTACTTTATGAATATTTGTTTACTATCTATCCATATCATTGCAATACTCCAAAAGAGTTTTGTTGATCGCAGTTTGGTGTTTATCACAGGCCGTAATCCGTGGGAAATTCGATACGGGGTTTTTATTCGATATGGGCTTTTTTCAAAATGCTTATTATAATGACTAGATAATGATAACAATGACGTTAAATGATAATGGCTAGATGCTTTATAGCCAAAAAGTGAAGTCATGTTGGTTGAAAAAAAAACTAGTATTTAATTATCGCAAGTAATATCAATTTGTTTCCTTTTCGTTCATATTTACAGTGATTGCAGAAGCGGATGACTTACCGTTATAGGCTTTTGTGAAGAGCACGTCAAAAAAAAAATCAAAAAATGGTTCCCAGCAATCTCAGCTGGTAAAATATCTGGCTTTGAAATATAAGGGACATCATTTTGAAAGAAATCATTTATTTTTGCAATAAATAATGATAATAATCGTTTAAAAATATTTGTTATGTTTGATTGCAGTTAGTCAATATTCATTGCTTTCCAAATGGTGCCTTTTCTGCTCCAAGCTGGCTAAAAACGAAAAATAATACGAATCGGCTGGGAAAAAGTGTGAGCAAAATGTTAATAATCAAATGTGATTTTTTTGACAAGCTGTTAAGGTTGATTTTAAAATCTGTTGAAAATGTATCGTAGGTTGCCGTTCTACTATACTCACAAGATGCTATGGACCGGCGATTTTCTTGTAAATAATGGATCGTAATTAATTAACCACAGATTTAGGTATTCTTACGATTTCGCACTGTGGGGTGAAGGGGCTGATTTTCGTTAATCAAGGAGCGATCAATATTGATTGGTCAATGATTGAAATAAGTTACCAATATAGAACATCTGCAACTTTACCATACTGCAAGGCAATTTGGATCGATTCTAGCCATTAAGTTTACAAAACATGCAACCTAGGAACACAAAGAATATATATTGGATTAAATACGATCCATATTCATATTATTTTTCTATCGATGTGTTATATTTAGGAATTTTTAACGCTGGAAACGTTATTGCTGGAACCTTTTGGGTCGGACCGTTTTGGGACATGCTGTAAATTTTGAAATTCAAGAAACTTTACAGAAAGAAACGTTTTGGCTGGAAACCTCTTTGGCGGATGTCGTTAAAATTATGAAAAGCTACCATTAAACATTTGAAAATCGTGTTCGTTTGTTAAGCTGTATCAAGTTAAGGGATTGAAATTTCCTTCGACTTCGTTTCAATCAAAATTTATTTTATTCATAAAATAAAATAATTCAATACAAAATAGCATAATTCTAAATATGCTTATGTAAACATTCATTATGCAAGACTATTAAAAAATTGTTTAGTAGTCGTGCAAAGTGTCATCACGTGTATGCTGTACATGCTTTATTTATTGAGATTTCAGTATGAGCAAATATATTCATATTGTCATATATTCAATTCATCGTTATAGGAGTTCCTAGTCGAAAGATTCCATGATAAAGTCACACTATAAATAACGTTATAAAATTCATAATGACAAATTTCTAATCGGATCAAATCAACAATCAAGCATAACCTTAGAGTCTATTTAAGTATGTTTAAAAAAACTTTAAGCACCTTAACATATAATAGTAATTTGAAAAGGACAGCTAAAATAAGTTATATTCCAAACCAAGCCGAATTCTCACATTTTTCACGCGTTTCCGAACTTCAGGCTTATACCTCTTCATATGCTTATCTTCTACATACATATTCGTATCCTCGAAGTGTTTTTCATGTCGTTGTAGGATGCACACATTTCGATCATTATTGGCGCAAGGGGTTGATTAAAAAAATATCTAAATGAAATTCTAATTCAAACCAAGCTAAACCCTTACATTGTTCACGCATTTCCGAACGTTATACCTATATTGCCGCATATGCTTATCTTCCACATATAAATTCGTATCCCCTGAATAGCCTAGTCTTTCATGAAGTTTTAGGAGGTACAAGATACGATCATTAATGGCGCGGGGGTTGAATAAATAAATAACTTTATAATAAAATTCTAAACCAAACCAAGCTGATTCATCACGTTTTTCACGCGTTTCTGAACTTCAGACGTATACCTCTTCATACGCTTATCTTCCACGTACACATTGGTATCCTCCGAATGCGGTGTATAGCGTTTCAACGAACAGGAAGTCCGATAGTGATGCACATGCGCGTTCTTAGCGTCCTTGACATGAAGGGGAATTCGATTACGCACGTTCATGATACAGCCATGGGCCCAGGTGAATGCGCATAGACGGGGGTTAATCAGGGTCTTAGGTATGTGCCAACCTTTCATGACGTTGTATGAGGAACGCGTTTCTATCGTTAATGATGAGGTTGCTTGCATTTTGGTTGATGGGGTGTCATTTATCGGGGTTCCAGGTGTTGTGAAAACGTTAAATGTGTTGTTTGTGTTACGTGTGTAGTGATTCTCGAACGTTGTGGATGATTCAATAGCGTTGCTTGTGCTGCTTGCATAAACATTTTCCAAATTTGCTGATGCGTTTGAAGAAAAGACGTTGGGTTGTGGCTTCATTGTAGGATCACCAGAATTTGTTCCCGGATTTACAGTATCATTCTCATAATGACAAAACATATGACTGCGATACATTTGCGATAATTTCTCTCCTTTACACACCTTGCATGGTTTCACATGCCTCAATAATCCAGCGTAATCGATATCGTGCGTTGGAATGATAATCTCGTCGAGATCGAGAATGGCAATGAATTCATAGCGATACATGTTTCTAAGGAAACAGTCGTTAAGGGCTGTACGCTTGGCCATGTCTGGGACATCACGTCCTATCTTTGCTTCTGCTTCTTTGTAGTTGAGTATTGGAGGGGGTTGTTGTCTTATTGATAAGATACCTGGCAATACAAACATGAATAACATCATAAATTGCTCAATAAATCCATGATGATATGTTTTAATATACTAAAGTATATTAAAATAATCTTTACAAAGAAAGTCTTTTATTTGATTTGATCCGATGTTTTTTAAGATAATATGCCCTTTTTATTTGATGTATTACATTTGTATATTATATTTGTATATGCAGAGGACGATACCTCAAAAACTAATTTAGATTGATGAAGGGATAAATATCTCAGATAAAATATGATTCATAAGATAGTGCGCGTTTCTAACTGCTCATTCTCCTTAGTAGTTATCGGTTACGGCTAATGTGTTTTGAAAAATAATAATTTCCTCGCACCTGTGTCCTCATAGTAGTCCAATACTCTCCGCATTCGATCGCTGACCAAAGCCGAGCTGTTGGTAAGGTGAAAATGACTTATGCCTAGCAACCGACTGGTTTCTATCCATTCAATCAACCAGTCCGCGTCTTCGTCACCTAGGTAACCATGGAGGGCACCAGTTCCTAGGCACATTCCTATAAACAAAATGAGCGTGCTATATAAGTTTGACTGTAAGAAAAAAGGGACAGGTTAATTACTCAATTCGACGATCAATGCTTCGGATTTGACAGTATAGACTTCTATTAGACTCTATGAGTTATTCACGGTAAATACTTTAGACATGCCATCTAGATAATGTGACAAAGTTGTTTATCCTAAAGTCTTATGATATTCTACTAAGAAATCCTCCCAAGTATCGTGCTTTATCCTCTGATAAAGGATTCCTTTCGCGTTATTGGTTTTCT
>LQRL01003558.1:15010-25709 GCA_001703475.1 Hydroides elegans
ACATCGAAATGGCCTGTGGAACGGAAAAGTCAAGAAGCAGAAATGCCTGATTGATCGAGAATTAAAACAATGAATGAAATACAGCAATATGTGAGCCATTTTTAATACGAAACATTATGGATATTACAACATACTACATTTATGGATACAAATGATTTTTTTTTAGTATAACATGCATAATATTTAAATGATGCGCGTAGTGGTATTATTTTGGTAGACACCGGATAGACATTTTAACAACTTTTATCATACTACTTTATATATTTTCATGTACATAGTTATTAAATGACATTATGCATAAATACATAGACTGTACAAGGACACTTTTTAAAAATGTTTAATAGTGCATGCTTTTATATACTCGCGTATTTTAGTGAAACAAAGGTAGGCAATAGGATCCCAAAGTTTTTTTCAATATTACCTTCACTTTTTTTTCTAGCGGATATATTTTCTGCTAGGGGTTACAGATGGAACACATGATCATTCCTTGCTGATTTCGATGATCGTCTTGCAAGTAACATGGAATGAAATTGTGGATTTCCGGCAAATTTAATGAACAGATATTGTCTCTCAAAGAATACCACTCTAGCATTTTAAGCGATATGCCATGCCCCGCGGCCATCATATTGCGATCATTGAACCATCTCCGTAAATGAATAACCAGAAAGGGGTCATTCATAGAGACGTTGTAGTCGGCACCAAGGTGCATTTTTGAAATGAACCTCATTCTGTTAATCCATGATTTGTTGAAATGCATCCGAAATTCTATCAATGTTTTGACAATATTCAAAAATTCCCAATGTATTTGAATCGGAAGTTCAATTTCCCTTTTGTCATCATCCATTATCAATATTCCGGTAGGGTCATTAAGATTCTTTATGCATAATCTCAAACGTTCACATTTCAGTCAATGGACAGAACTGGTCCTTTAGATGTATCCAAAATTTGTTCTGCCGCCTGGAGGAGGATATCCTCATCATCAGACAGCAATTCGGGTTGACTAGAAAATTGAAAATAAAGAAAACTTTTTACTATAAATCATACTCAATTTTGAAATGCGACACCATGTCATTTCAAATTAACAACAACTAACAATATACAATAAACATGATACAAGATCATACATAAACTTTCAATGAAACATACGTAAAACGATTTTAATGATTTTTATTAAACAAAAAATATCAGCATACCTTGCGTTTTCTGCTGGAATCGTATCATTTGTTTGAGACATTTTTACTTTTGACTTTTCGTTTTTCAACAACTAGCTATTAAATGATCCACATGAGCATAGATGATGAAGTAAAGCAGGGGTCGGCTATATCTAATCATACTTCTTAAACATGTTTGGGATCTGTTTGAGTCGTGTTTTTAACAACTTTTTGTTCATTATTCGGGTGAATAACTTGAGCAAATGGAAACCATTTAAGATTTACTGACCATGGAAAAATGTACACATTTTATAAACTAATGAGTAAATATAAACATGTATGCGTATGTCCTCAACTTTAACTCATTCACGCAGCTTAGCAGTGTTTACGTATAATCAAACCCTGTTTATTTAGCTACTTATTCACTTTGAAAGGCACTCACTTAGATCTTTGATGTTCGCCCAAGTATGTCATGACATGATTTGAAACAATATCTTTTGATTACCAATAAAACATTACCTCTGATGTAACATAAATGAGAAAATATAAGAAATTTTTTTAAGCCAACTTAAAATAATATCAAGATAGCTAATATGATAGTTATAAACTCCTGTTCATTCCTGTTTCCCCTATCACCACTATATATGCCTGTCCTTTGCTCAAGAGAAAATATACACATTTAGTGGCTGCTTTTTCAAATTGGACGAAAAAAACTCTTTTAAAATGGCAAGCTATTCTGACGTCGTAAAAAATCGAAAAGTCTATTACGCGATGAGGTTATATGTGAATATGTCTTTAAATATTGCATTTCACTGGAGGAGCTTGACAGATTAAGTTTCAATACAAGCACACAAAACCACTACTATGTATTGCATCGTCGGCATCAATTACAATCTATGAGACCATCCATATCACATGAAGATATTGAAATGGCCAGTACATCAAGCAATCAAAATTCAAGAGAAAAATGATAAACCGAAACATATGATAAAGGAGCCATCAATTCCAAAGGAATTATACGATAAAGAAAGCAGGGGAGAACGGAATTCAAATAGCCACAAGCAGGAAAAAAAAGCAAACAAAGGTAGGTTTATATATATATATATCATACATCATAAATAAAATGTTAGTAGATTGCACTTTAATAGCTACATATCTTTGAACCTGTAAATTGAGCCATGTTTTTAGGATTATTCTATACAAATTATATTATACTTTGACAAGATTCATGACTTTCACAAGATTCATAGACTCATATAGAATGATATAAGATTTGTATTTTATTTTACCCATCGAGATTATAGCTTATGAGTAATTAAATGATGCGATTTATATTCTAAATGAAAACATATAGTAAATATTCAAAATATTTTTAAAACAATATTTCATATAATGTTTTTTTTTCAACATTATCAGGTTTCAAGTGTCATTTATGTGAAGCGTCATTCACCAGACCAGATAATCTATCGAGACATAAGTCACAGGGCAAATGCTCTTCAACGACTAAAAGCACCTCCATTGCTTGTGCGACCTGTGAACAAACATTCACGCATAAAGCTCATTTAGAGCGTCATATTTAGTGGGGAGTCACCAGCTAAGAAGCAAAAGACCTCTTAAGCCGCACCTATAGACATCAATCTACATGCTGCACCACTAAATTACAAAACTGCACTACTAAATCGCCTAGCTGCGACACTAAATCACCATGCCAGAGCCCATATACCATCTTAATCGTCACATCAGAAACCATCATGGTGCTACAAATGCTACATGTGAATGCGACGTTTGCGGGAAGCAGTTTACAAGACCAGATAATCTATCGAGGCATAAGACACAGGGCAAATGCTCTTCAACGACTAAAAGCACCTCAATTGCTTGTGCGACCTGTGAACAAGCATTCACGCAAAAAGCTCATTTAGAGCGTCATATTTAGTGGGGAGTCACCAGCTAAGAAGCAAAAGATCTCTTAAGCCGCACCTATTGACATCTACATGCTGCACCACTAAATTACAAAACTGCACTACTAAATCGCCAAGCTGCGCCACTAAATCACCATGCCAGAGCCCATATACCAGCAAATCAGGAGGTAAAATCTAGGTGTAATTGGTGTGGACATGTTAAACCATTATTATTAAACAAACGTTTTTGCCATGAATGTAGTCAAGGGGGGACTGAGTGTAAAAGATGCCATCGTCCTATGCCCAGTCAATATTATTATTTTGATAGTGAAATATGTAATGCATGCTTTCAAAAAGGTTAATCAGGGGGAGGCATAAAAACGGTTCAATCTGAGACAGGGAGATTGTCAGATATAGTTAAAATAGCAAATTATAAACCAAAAAATTAATTCGATATGTTAAAAAAGTTTCTTAGAGTTAGATTCGTCTATCAAAGGAGAACTTAAATCTCATCTTGAAAAGCATAAGGGTGTGAAATGGTATATTATTGTGAATGTTAAGTTGCATAAAACAAATAGTAATGGTGAAACGGTGTATTCAGAACCCGTTTTCCGTATTCCAATGGTGACACTTTTAAATGACGGGGACATAGACAGACAATTAGCTATTGAATATAAATTATTATACAAACTTTTTGAAGACTTTCAAAAGGAGGGGAGTGGTTGGATTTTTGAAAGTAAAAAGGGTTTAGAGCTTTTTATAGGTGCATACCAACATCTACGTGCTAGCTCATATATAAAATTATCCAAAAAGCTAAAAGATAAAAAGGCTGTTTAAACATTAAAAATGATGACAATAAGTGCTTTTTGTGGTCAGTTTTAGCACACATACATAACTTTAGCAGGGAAGAAAATCCCTATCTAGTGAACAAATATAAACCCTTTGAAAATGAATTAGATACAAAGGACTAAACTTTCCAACGCCTCTCATTCAAATCCCTAAATTTGAGGAAAATAATAAATTATTAATAAATGTCTTTGGATATGAGAACAAACATGGTATATTTCCTATGCATATTAGTAAAAAAAAAAACAAAATAACAATCATGTAAACTTACTTTATATATCGGAGGTGGAAAAAACTCCTTATTGTCTCATTCGTGATTTTAGTCGGCTTATTGGTGATTTGACTAAACGCAAAACAAAACATTTTTATTGCTATAATTGTCTCCATAGATTTTCAAGTGAACGACTCGAAACAAAATCATTTTGCCAAAACCCTCTAATAAAATGTTATATTTCAAAAACCATCAAAAACAGCTTAAGGTTCCATTCGTTATTTATGCAGATTTTGAGACGTTTACTGAAAAAGTAGCTCGACCGGACCCAGTTAAATATAGATCAAAGTATCAAAAGCATATAACTTTTAGTTTTAGCTATGTCGTGGTTGATTCAACGGGGACCGCACAACCACCTGTTTTATATAGAGGTTAAAACGCTGTTGATGTCTTTCTGGAACGTCTTTTAGAAGAAGATAAAAATATAATAGATATATTTAAAACATCCTTAGCCACTTAATATGACTTCTGTGGATGAAATAGCTTTTCAAAGAGCCGTTAAATGTCATTTTTGTGACAAAAATCTTGGTGATATCCGAGTACGGGACCATGACCACTTAACATGTGCTTTCCGGGGACCTGCACACCAGGGATGTAATTTACATGTTAAATTTGTCAACGAAAATGAAAATAAGGAATCCTCATATCTTATACCTGTGGTTTTACATAATTTAAGACAATTTGATTCACATATTATGGTCAAAAGCCTAGGAAAACTTAAGGATAAAAAGATTACTTGCATACCAAATAACATGGAAAAATATATATAATTTCCATTAGGAAATCTTTGATTGATCGATTCCTTTCAGTTTATGGGCTGATCTATAGATGGACTTGTTCAAAGTTTAAAAGCAGACGGTACTGATAAGTTTAGTATTCTTAAATCATATGAATCAGAAGTAAACAAAGGCTCTTGTTACGTAAAGGAGTTTATCCTTATGATTACATTGATAATGAACAAAAACTAAAGGCATGTCAGCTACCTCCAAAGGACGCATTTTATAATTTGATCGAAGAGACTGGTATATCAGATGATGACTATAATCACGCATGTAATATATTTGGGTGTCAAGACTTGGGAGATCAGCATGACAAATATCACCTAACTGATACGCTACTACTAGCTGATGTTTTCGAACATTTCAGAAATGTCTGCTAAGTTGCATACAAACTAGACACTATTATACTGCACCTGGACTTGCATGGCACGCCATGCTTAAAATTACTGGAATTAGCTTAGAACTTATAACTTATATTGATATGCATTTACTTATAGAATCAGGGCTGCGTGGAGGTATTTCAATGATAAGTAATAAATATGCAAAGGCTAACAAACCGTTTGTACAAAACTATGACCCAGACAAGAAACATAACTATATCGTTTATTTGGATGCCAATAACCTATACCGCTGGTCCATGACTAGGGCCCTACCTAAGTCTAATTTTGAACAATTTTGAATGGTTATCTCAAGATGATATTAAACAATTTAATGTGTCAGAAATTGCTAATGACTCGGACATAGGGTATATCTTAGAAGTTGACCAACAAATACCTAAAAAACTGCATGGTTCATTTAGTGATTATCCACTTGCTCCAAGGAGCATGGTATTAGATGAGTCAATATTATCACCATAGAGCATGGAATTGAAGTATGACTTGGAAATGAAGGTCCATCAACAAAAAAGCTTGTTCCCAATTTATATGACGAATCAAAGTATATCATACATTCTCAGAATTTTAAACTATATCTCTCAATCGGGTTGAAATCAGATACCATATATAGAGCTATACGATTCAAACAATCTCCTTGGTTGGCACCTTATAACACAGAAAAAGGAAACAAGCGAAGAATGAGGTTGAACAGTCTTTCTATAAATTTCTTAATAATTCTGTTTTCGGGAAAACTATTGAAAATCTCCGAAACCGAATAAACATTGAGTTAGTGAATAGCCAAAATAGACTAAGAAATGTACTAGCTAAACCCGCTTTACATGCAATTAAAATTGTTTGGTGAAAACCTTGCTGCTGTTCGTTATTTTAACTTATTAAACTTATTAAACTGTTCACTTAACAAAACTCTATCTCAACAAACCATGCTATGTCGGATTTTCAATATTAGATATGTCAAAGGTATTGAGGTATGAATTTCATTACAAAGATATAATTCCAAAGTATGGTACGAATGTTAGACTGCTTTTTACTGACACTGATAGCCTATGCTATGATATCAAAACCAATTATGTTTACGATGACTGGAGGAAGGATAAACATTTATTTGATACCTCTGATTTTCCCGATTCATATCCCCTAAAAAGTAATGCAAATAAAAAAGTGCTCGGTAAAATGAAGGATGAGATGGCAGGTAAACCAATTAAAGAGTTTGTAGGTCTCAGACCAAAAATGTATAGCGTTATATCAGGTAGATTTTAAAGGAGAACGGCAAAGGGGGTTTGTAAAACTGCGATTGATAAGTGACTAAAACATGAAACCTATAAGGGATGTTTGTGAGACAGAACAATCATAAATTGTTAAATGAGAGCAATCAGCTCTTATGTCTTGAAATAAACAAGATAGCTCTCTCTCTTTTTGATGATAAGAAATATGTTTTGGAAGACAGTAGCACAACGTTAGCTTTAGGGCATGTTCTCATTCGATAATCAGATAGTAAATATTGAGTTTTTCTTTATATAGGACAACGGCACGATACCCACACCCAGTTGGCGTCTTACGAAGAAAGAACCTATCAATCATAATACCTGAATTGTTCAAAGTTTACACACAAAGTTTGCAATATTCTCCACAAAGTGAGGATGTATATGATTGAGCACGTTTTAAGCTGAACATATATCTAGGTCAATTTGAAATAAGAAAGTCTTTAAAATTCTCATTATATCTACAGCGTGCTTTATCCAAACTATCAAAGAATTCTGCATAAATATCAAACAAAATTGAAGTCCAATGCAATCCATTATTTTCCTTTGAATCTGTTATAACAATTAAGCATTTTTGACTTGATGAATGTACTAAACATAGCTCATCATGGGCTAATATACCATCAAAATACCACCAGGATTCTTAATCAATATAGTCCTTAACTTTATCTCATTAATTATTTTAAAATAAGGTTACGAGCGTGATCTTTTTCAAGAGTTGCTGGAAATAACGCATACATTCAAAATGTAACAGGTTCACTCAACGCATCACTAAACTGCACATTTACTCTTGTAGTCTTTGACAATGTTGTACAATCCGAATCATCGTGGTTTGAATCTTGATCAAAAATATATATACAATAACCAGATTTATAATCCTCAGGATTAATGCCATTTCCTGATTTGCATGTAGTTTTTACAGTACCTGAGAACAATGTATGATAGGCCCGATATATGCATTATTTTTATAATTAGATGTTAGTGGGTTATCCGGATGACTTTCCCATCAATATAAAACCCGATTTAGCTAACATTCATATTATCAAAGTTGAAAGGTTTTTTTTGCTGTGCTTCCACTATAACCCTCGGATGAAACAAAGTACATATTATACGACTTGGTACTTGCCCTAAAATGGATTATCAGTACACCATGTGTGCAGACCAGAAACGATACTAAAGGTTTTTAAATCACTACGCATAAATGCATACATTGCAGGTGTTTTTTGTAGTGGAAAATCATGACCTAAAACCACCCCATTTTGAACCCGAGTCTTACATACTTTTAAAACAACATCAGTTATATCGACCGTATAATCATTTTTTGTGTTGTGTCTTGGGTGTTTGGTTTCTGACTGACCTTTAACACGTTTTGCTTCTTGTTTATACTCAATGTTTGCACGGGCTCGCGCAACTTTTGCTTCCGTACGTGGGACCATTACTATTGGCTGTACTCCTGAGCCCTAATGTTTGTTTTTCAGCTCGTAAAATCTTTTATGCTTCCCTCTACTATCTGCCATATAAGGAAATGAGCTTTCCACATGTCATTGTCTAGGATAAAAGGTCAATATGCCATTATAAAATTCACCTTAGTCTAACTCTGCATGTAACAGTATCCGAAATAGATGATGGTGCTGTATGGGATATGGTCCTTATATATATATATATCCGAATACGCGAATACGCTTAATATGAACACGTGATAAACTAAGTTCGATTGGATTGATTATCTTGGGTCATTTTTAGGGAAAAACTTTCGAGAAATATCTGAGGATAAAAAAATAATGTTCCATGGTTTGGCTTTGATGTAGTACTGACATATGACAGCCGCGATAGATATTTATATAGCGTCATTAAACACGTCATCAAACTTCTTTTTATGTTGCTCGGATGCCACTCTAACGGCTTAATGAGGTTCAAGATGCTCAGCAATAAGTTCCTTGATGGTTACCATTACATCGTTATGAAGTGTGTGCTTTTCAAGTTGAATCATTTGGTTTAACAATTCAATATATTTATGAATAAATGTGTTTTTGTCTTTTATTTCTACCGCCAGCCTCGTTTCAGAGGCATGGGCACTAAGACAATTGCTCCTATATTTATCAAATAGATTATCCCACTTGTTATCATTTTTCTACTTATTTTTTTTCCATCCAATTTAGAAATATGGAGTTATCATTTGATATATTTCTACGTTCAGGCTCATAAACATATGTACAACATTTAACAATATGATTCTTAACATCCTATTCACTAGCAAACATTATACCACAATGTGAACAATAATTGACTGTAGCAGCATGATTCTGTTGAGGGCTAATCCTTGTATGGGATTGGCTGCTAGGAATACTTTTTATTTTATTTATTGATTCATCAGACTTGGACACGATGTTAGTTTGTAGTCTTGGTAGTCATCTGTCTCCTGCTTAAGGTCAATACACAAATATCCATAAAGGAGCTTGGTGGCCTCTTTACATTTTGTCATAAAGTATTTGTTGTATTCAGGGTACATTTGACGTGCACTTATTGACGGTATTAGTTGGTCCCGCGAATTTTTAAAGATGATCATATATTGATTGTTTAGAGTAATAGTTCTGATTAGTTTACCTTTCTGGTAGAGATTTTGAACGAGATTGATCACACTTAGAATTCTATGATGACTTCCCTCTGTATATAACTCTGCAATATTTACACTATTAGACGTCACTTGCATCAGATCATCAAATATCAAAATAATTTTATATCCAGGCTCAAAATAATCATCATTGTTAAGATCAGGCGGTATTCCCTGAAAAATCTCTATAATTGTAATACACTCCATCATCAATGTATATAGAGGCTGCCATCTCTTATAAAACCGATACACTTTATCGGGTTTTGGGTCTATTTTTCCTCGAACTGTTTGAGGAGCTCAAACATAAGACTTGTTTTACCGCAAGATGTTGGGCGAGCAACCGTCATATTAAAAGGATGTTAATTTTTTTCTTTTTACCTCAGATGTATGGTACACAGTAGGTTTCATCTGTGTGTGGGTCTTGAGAGCTGAGTCCTCTGATGAGATGGATGGTAGCATTAGTGGTTGTGATGACTATATTGGTAAGGGTTTTGCAAGTGGTGGTGGTGGCGATTGCGGTTTTTTCAGGCGGCGGTGGTGTTTGTGGTGTATCTTGTGGTGGTGGTAGTGGTGGTGGTGGTGGTGGTGGTGGTGTTTGTGGTGTCTTGTGGAGATGACGATTTCGATTCTAAAATGAGTATTTCCTTCGGTTTGAGTTGTGAACGTAAAGATTTATTACAGATATGCATTATGATAAGTTTACTCCTATCCCTTAGTCGTTCTAACGATAATTGGCCAAAATAATTTATTTGGCCATCCCCTTAATTTAACATAGAACACATTTTGTTTATTTCTCCTACGTCTTTTAAGAATTTTCTCGATCTTCCATTCGCTGTTTTCGTCCTTATTAACTTTTTGTAATTCTCTCTCATAAAAAGTACCTTCTATTGGTGAGCCATCAAAATCTGTCAATGTATATAGTGGAATATTAGATCTTCTGAATCGATTTTTTTATCTTGAAAACCTCCTCAGTCCATTTATGGTGGTGATCTCGTTGTTTATTATATTTGAGATATGATATCCTTACCATGTCTCCCATAGAAAATTTGTACTTCTGAGGTTTTGTAGTATTGGATTGTGATATGAATCCATATACATTTCCTTGCAGAGCAGTGGTTCATTACTTTTAGATATTTCATTGGGAGATTTCCTCTTAATGTAGAGTGAGGACAACGATTATAGTTGTGTACAAAATCTTGAAGTATATCCATATATTTGTATTGTCGTTGTATTTTGACGAATTATTGACGTCAGCAAGATCCATATCCCATAAATTGTCCATTCCTGTTGTTATAACTCGTTCTCGTCGAAACTGTCGCTAAACTGATTGAAAAAGACTGTACGAGTCTTGATCCTAAAGCCAATGGCGATTTTTTTGCGTCAATATCGAAACCGGCCTTATATAAAATATGTTTTAATTTGAGTGGACCACTGTAAGCGCCAGGATTTTTGGATTGAAATACATATTTTCCAAGTAGGACTTCCATGA